>JAVTVY010057027.1:0-29626 GCA_036873755.1 Hanleya hanleyi | reverse complement strand
GTTGAGTTTCAAGAAAAGCCGATCTTGAGATGTTTCGATTATGTTCACTGGACGATACAACCGAAAATACGCTATGTCTTGACATACTTTACTGATTTTTGATGGTATTATATTTCCTGAAGACGCAGATTGCTGTATATCTCTGGCTATTTGATTTAAAGCTCTCAGAGGTAACGCATACAGACCTGTACGTAAGCTATGTATACTATTGGGTGCGTTAGTTAAACCCACTAAGTAATTTAAAGTGATATGATCGTGAATCATCGAACTATTAAACTTTCGCCAACCATGGCTGTGTTGTCTCCGTTGACGAGGTTTAAATAGTTGGGTAATGTTGGATATATTTGAACGGCGGTTTGTAGCATTGCCGAACCCACTGACATTATCATTTAAACCAAACGGAAACACTGACCCAAGTTCTAGCATCCAGAATAATTCCCGCTCTCGGATTTTTCTCCCAAATCCAAAGGGGGAATCCTTAGTAGATGGATAGACGACGTCTATGATCTGAATACTAAAGTTATCCCAGCCATGGTCGGGTCCACAAAAATGCCTACCTATAAGCAATTGCTTTTTCCTAACGGATTTTCTGTGACCGTTCACCCTAAGATGGAGTCTTTGGGTGGTCTTGCCAACATACTGTTGACCACACTTCTTACAGGAAACTAAATAAATACAGTTTGTAGTAGAACAACTAAGATCAACATACGAGTTAACAGAATATGAGTTACCAGTTAACGCGGAACTAAATGAAGCTGAAGTATTAAAGAGTGGACACGTGAGACATCCACGGTGTCCACACTTAGAAATTTTGAAATTATTACATGTAGAATTCGGTGCTAAACAATCATCAAGCGCAATATTGCAAGGTTTGATGTCGTGGCCTTGCTTTGCCGTCAGAAATATATCTGTCATTTGGATTGAAAAAGGTCTTAGTGCATTTCGAACTATTAGAGACTCGGCCGAGAAACCTGCACTAAGGTTCCTCGGGTCTGTCTTCATATTTTTTCTTTTAGTTGTGCTCATTATGTTTGTTGGGTGTGCAGGGGCCCGGCCTCGGGGACAACTTGTCCACCAGCAGAATCCAGGCATACACAGGTTAAAATTACAAGCGTCTAGTCCGTCATTCATAATCCAGCCGTCGTCCATTAGAGAATATCCGCGTCCATAATCCAAAGACCTATTCCATTTCCATATAACAGTATTAGCACCAAATTCAAAAAGACAAAAGTATACATAACCATAGGCTTGTTTCCTGCAAGAGAGAAGCGGTCAACAGTTTTCAATGATGCCGGCAAGACATCATGATGTTCCAAAATATCAAATCCGTATCGCTGATTTTAGCGTCACTTTTGGGTGAAATGAGGTCAAAAAAATTTGATAATCGGTTATATGCACAGTACTCACAGTTACGATTGGGTATTCAAGGTGAATCAGTTGAATGTAGTGTAGGGCTGGATGTAGTCATCGATAACACGTTAATTATTAGAATTAAGGTCATCTTAAGATCACTTTTGTGTTAAATGAGGTCAAAAATTTATGAAAATTGGTTATAAATCAACATTTACAGTACTAATTTTTACGAATGAGTATCCAAACTGAATTAGTAGTATGTGTAAGGTTTGAATTAGTCATAGATAACACGTTACATTATTCAAATTAAGATCATTTTAGGGTAAAATTTTTGGTAAACGAGGTAAAAAAAATGGGTATAAATCGGTTATAAATTAATATCCCTCTGTTTTGATAAATTTGAACAAAGAGCGAAGAATAGTGCCTTGAAGTAAACAAGCAACATAAAAAAATGTGATTTTCAGATGACACCATAAGGCCACCATTTTAAATTTGACCATCAACTCTTAATCTTAGGGATACGTAAGTGTATTCAAAAAGAGCATGGGTTGTTAGGATATGCTTAAATATCCCGCAGTTTTGATAAATTTGCATAATAAGCTAAGAATAATGCCTGAACTATACTAGTAACGGCCAAAAGTGTGATTTTCAAATGGCCCCATATAGAGACCATTTTGAATTTGACAATCAAATCTTGATCTTAGAGATATGTAAATGGATTAAAAATGGACATACATGTAGGATGTTAGGCTATGCATAGAGATCCCTCAGTTTTGACAAATTTGCTCAGTGAGGTAAGAATATTGCCTTGAACTACGAGCAACATGAAAAATGTGATTTTCAAATTACCCCACCTGTCCGCCATTTTGATTGAAAACCTCATAATTTAAGTTGAGAATTAAGCAAACAGATTCAAAATGCGAATAAACTGTTAGGCTATGTATTCCTCGGTTTTGACAAATTTGCGCAGTGAGGTAAGAATATTGCCTTGAACTACGAGCAACATGAAAAATGTGATTTTCAAATTACCCCACCTGTCCGCCATTTTGATTGAAAACCTCATAATTTAAGTTGAGAATTAAGCAAACAGATTCAATATAGACGAAAGATTCTAGGCTTTGATGGGAGGTTCCTCTTTGTTAACTAATTTGCATAATGAGCTAAGAATAATGCCTATTATGTGAATAACCTGCAAAAAGGCGATTTATGGATGAACCCACATAAGCGCTGTTTGGAATTAACGCATGGTGGTTAATCACTGAAATTACAGAAATAGGCTAAAAATTAGCCAAATATGACATTCCAAAACTACCGAAAGTCTTTGCTCTCGATTTTTAATCATTCTGATGATACCGCGAATGTTCAAATAAGCACTAAATTTCCGTACCCTCCATCACTCAGGCCAGAAAGGGTTAACTCAAACTACTTCAAACTCGAGAAAGAAAACTTCGGACCAACAATTATCTTGATCGGGAAGGTGCTCTCTATAAGAAAATGGATGATGCCAAAATTCACAAACAAATAATACAGAATAACCCTACACTAATATCTTAAAATTCACCCCGTATAGCTACTTCAGATTTGATACCCATTTCTGTTACAAGGAATTTCACACAAAAAGTTTTGAAGGCCCATCTTTTGGCCATCTTTGGATGTTAATTGACCTCGAAATGACCAATATAATGACTTCAAATTGCCAAAGTTGTCCTAATATCCACCCTACCTTGAACCATACTGCATACAAAAGTAAATAGCAAGTAGCACAAAATATATGAAATAAAACAGAATTGTCCCTCATTTTTTTAACTCATTTGACCCGTAAAGTGACCCTAAAATGACCTCAATTCCAATAATCAACGAGCTAGCCATACCTGTATTCAAGCCATACAGTATATAAAACCAGTTTAGCGTAGATATAGCCACTGGTAACAAACATCACAATGAAAATTAAGTTAGGAACTTTGCCCAAAGTTTGACCTTATTTAACCCCAAAAGTGACCCCGAGATGACCTGTAATGTTCAAAATCCGGGTGGTATCTCCTCCCACCTTCAACCCTTACACACAAAGAACTAATTTAGCATGGTTATCGATTTGTAACAAACAATGTCATCAAAAGTTACATTTCGTGTCCTTGGCCGGCCTACTAAAATGTAGATTTTCCTCCGCTGACGACGAGAAATCAAGAGATCTGGTTAACAAACGAAATGAACCAGGAACCGACAGGCAAACGAAATGGGGAAGACAGATATTTAAAGATATTAAATTCGTTTTATATTATTAATCTAATCTTATAAATAAATACATCCACAGAAAAAACGTTTAGATCTAACAAAAAATAAGCTTAATATACCGGTATTAAGATGAAAACTTGAGTCGCCGTTACACCAACCATTGTTTGAGATCAACAACTGCCACGTTTCTGCTTGAGGAGGATGTTATGAAGCCAGTGTCAGAAGCTATGCGCGGAAACCGTCTGTTCTGAGGCAGCTGCAAACATGGCAAATGAGTGAATTATTGCAAACTGCTGACTCTAAAACATCGACAACAACTGTGCCCACGTTATGTAGCAGTAGCTCGACATCAATTTTTTTGTAATTTTACATCTGTTCCATAGTCATCACATCTTGGTGGTTTTTTCCAGAATGTCAATGTTTCCAAAAGCACCGTGAACATAAATTTCCTTCCTGGCTAAATAAATACTGGCAACATTTTTCATGTTCGAGAAAAGGCTGTAAATTAATAGTTTAACTGTTGGTTCCATCGTGAAAGTGATTAAGAATGCCACCCAAATAGGCTTGTTTGCATGTATGTTTCACACAGGCTCAGGTGCCAGAAAGACTGCGCCCCCTTCTGAGAGGCCACATAAACTCGTCCATTGATATTGGCACGCTGCTAAATGAGACGAAAGTCACATTTCAACAAAGGGAAGAAAGGTTGTGAACGTTTATCATATTTTTCCAATCTTTCAGTGTAATCTTTGTTGATAATCAATTTGAGTAGTGCAATAGAATAGAAATAATGTTCGCTCTTTCCGTAAAATATAAACTTTCCCACACTAACCGTGCGTAAAATAATGATTTAGTACGCCTATGAAAAGATTATTTCTTAAGTATAATAGTGTAGTACTCAACTCTGGAACAAGCACAAGATAATAGTAATATCTACAAATAAATATTACATTGGCTGGCGCCTTGTCAGCTGGAACAATAACAAATTTACTTTGGGGGTCTGCAAGAAATTCTTGTACAGTACAGGACAGAAATAACTTAACTTTGAACGCGATTCCCTTGCATGCAAATCGCGGTTGCTATGAAGCTGTCGCTATGATAGCAACGAAGATGACTTTCTACTGTCGCAATCAAAACGCGCACAATTTTGTATCCACAAGTATTCGCTCGTGTTTTGATTCTACTCTAGTCGTGTTCAAGTTATTTCTGCCCTGTACTGTACAGTAGTGTCTCTCAGTATTTGGTTTGGGTTGGGAGGGTCAGTTCGTTGCAATTGGCGGATGGTATTAATGACCTTCTATGAGTCACTGGTCAAAGTGTGCTGGATGACCTGTTTGGATTCATCAGTTGCAGTAATTGCGTTGCCGTCCGCATAATTTGTCAGCTTGCACTGAGTGAAACGCTTATAGAGGTCATTTGTAAATATATTTAAAAGTATCACTCTATAAAGACACGGAACATATACATGCTCATGAACTAATAACAGTGGAGTGAGTGAGTGAATAGAATTTAACGTCGCTTTCAACAATATCTCAGCTATATCGCGACGAACCAACTAAGCATCACCCAGCCAAGTTGTGTTCCTCCTACTTCAAAGAAGAAATATTTGAAGCAGCATGGAACCATCCACCCTCCATTCACCCTATAAAACACTGAGGACAGCACACAAGACACAGACAGGACGCTTACATGGTGTAATAAAGACAAGTGATATTACAGTGCTAGACATCACATTATCAAGTTCCTGTTGCTTCTCAGCAAAATACGTTGAAGCAACAGGAACTAATAACATAGTAACACAAGGCTATTCTATGGATAACAACTTCTTTATTGCTGTAGAGCTGACGTTTCGTTGGAGATACTTCCAACTTTTTCAAAGCTAATGATTTGATTAGCTTTGAAGAAGTTGGAAGTATTTCCAACGAAACGTCAGCTCTACAGCAATAAAGAAGTTGTTATCCATAGAATAGCCTTGTGTTATATACGCCGACTTCTAAATGCCTATCAAAGAAATTAATAACATAGTGATATTCTCTTTCATTTTAAATTCTAACCAGATTTATAGAGAAGGGACCTTGAAAGGTGGATAAAAATAACGCCAGTTCGGGAAAACGTCGTCTACTTGGAAAAAAATGTTCATTCCATTAAGTACAGCCAGAATTTCACAATAAGACCATAAGTTATATCTCCAGTATTGTCCAAGCCTGGTAACATATGCGAAGACACACGATGCATTTCATGTTCTCAAAACTCACATCTCAGCGGTCATTATTTTCCAAGGATGCCGGCAATATGTCAAGATGTTCCAAAAATATCATATCCATGTCTATCTGTGATTTGTATCAATAAGGTTAGTTGTGAAAAAGAGACAAGAAGATAAGAAACGGTACACTGTTGATTTGTCAATTACCTTTAACCATTCTTCAGTGCTTCCTATTGTATTGTTTTCGCGTTAATTATAAGTGGCAATGCGTGAATCGATATTTTTATGTGGATTATATTGAGTCCAGCGATAATTATACAATAAATAAATCCATTGTTTTCTTCGTAAAAGCCCTGCTGTCTTTCTCACCTAGTATATCCTGCAATATGTACCTGATTTATTTTTTGAATAAAGATGGGTGTGTATTTTTATTTATTTATTTCAAGGCATACCCACGGGAGCAAGTCCCATTTACAGGCTCCATAAACATACATATAATACATAATAGCATAAATAATAACAATCAGGAGGATAATAAAAATGTAAATGGTACTTGGATTAACTATAAAACATATGGATATTAACACTATTAATTATAAAGTAAAATTAAAGTTATATTGTAATAAAAATGTAAATGGTACTTGGATTAACAATAAAACATTATGGATATTAACACTATTAAATATAAAGTGAAATTAAAGTTATATGGAATAAAAATGTAAATGGTACTTGGATTAGCTATAAAACATAGGGATATTAACACTATTAATTATAAAGTAAAATTAAAGTTATATGATAATAAAAATGTAAATGGTATTTGGATTAACTATAAAACATATGGATATTAGCACTATTAAATATAAAGTAAAATTAAAGTTATATGGAATAAAAATGTAAATGGTACTTGGATTAACTATAAAACACTATTAAATATAAAGTAAAATTAAAGTTATCTGCACAAACTCACTAGTTACAGACAGTATCTTAAAAGAGAAATAATTAAGAATAGCACGTAGATCTCCGCATGGATTTAAATGAGCATTGTGGCATGTGTATCTCAAGACTTGGGTCAAGTGCCGTCAAATCGTTGAATGTGTTCATGAATCTCTGTTATGCAGCATATTTGTATATATTTATCCGACTAGCGTTGGGTCTAAAACATACAATATTTCTGGTTATTCGCTGTGGTACATTAAATAATAGTTTGAAAATAATTCCTGGACAATCATAATAACTATTTGTACATTTGTATAAAAACATAATATCCAAATATCTCCTCCTTTGACATAAGGGAGAGAGATTAAAAAACCGACAGAGGTTTTCGTAGTTACATCGATCATATGGGTTACCCGTCTTGAAACATAAGAATTTTATAAACTTTATCTGGACCCTTTCGATTGCATTTTGTTGCTGTTTTTGCCATGGGGACCAGACAACAGAACCGTATTCGAGAATGTTTCTCACATGAGAAACATATAGAGATTTCAAAGATTGAATGTTGGAGAATGACTTACAACTCCTCTTGATGAATCCTAACATTCTAAATGCTCTGTTAACAGTTAGGGAGGTATGTTCCTTGTAATTTAAAATATGAGTGAGCATAATTCCTAGATCCTTGATTCTAAATACTCTTTCAATGTCAGAATTATTCAGGGTGTATTCGACATGAATTGGAGTTTTCTTATTCGTAAAAGAACTGGCATAGCATTTAAGAATATTTAGGATGAGTTTCCATGTCTGGTACCACTGGTGTAAACGGACAATATCGTCCTGTAATAAAATACAGTCTTCCAAAGTTCTAATGACTCTAAAACATTTGGCGTCGTCGGCATATAATGAACATAAAAAATATTTACAGACACAGGGCATGTCATTTACAAAGATGACAGAAAGTAGAGGCCCTAGTAAAGAACCTTGGGCAACGCCTGATGTAACGGGACGCCAGGTCGACGTACAGCCATCTATCACAACACGTTGGCTTCTATTGGATAATTAAACCTCGTCATATCGAAGTTTCTTTTCTGATATAGGAATACCATAATTGAACATCGGTACCATTGGGCACTCTGGCAAGAGTAGAACCAACTCAAGCGTACAAATGAGGGAGCTAATCTCAATTGAATGTATTTGACATTCGGATTTTCTCCCTTCCGTAGATTACTCTATCTGAGGTGCGTCGTAGTCCAAAGTCATTCCAAAAAAGAGGTCCTTCTCTCATCACCCTGGAAAATCCCCCACAAAAGAGATTTACTTGTTTTAGCAAGTTTTACTTGATCGTGCGCGATCATTGTCAAAAATCATTTGTAATTATTTTGTGATGCATCAAATTATCATCATCTACTCATGAATAAATTTGGTGAGCTTCTCGTGCCAATGGCTCTTCTATGTCGCGTCTATGGCCCACGAGATAAGCGTTGATTGTATTATTCAGAAGTCACCTGTTCTAGTGACCAACATTGATATAGCTTTGGTAAATTTGCGACAATTAATGACTAACAAAAACAATTGACAAATGGTAAATACATGCATTGGCATTGCTCTGTGGAACAGTCGCGTGTGTTCTAGATCTTCAGTGTGACAATCAGCAATGGATGATAGAATTTTGAAGGAGAGTTCATAGAAATGGTGAATCATGCATTTTATTTCTACCGATGCCATTTAAGACGTTATTGGGATAGAACAAGCCCTTTTGGATTTTATTCCCGTCAAATTGTATTTTCAGGCTAATTATTACTCTCATATATTTTTAAAAAATTCTGCATTTCAGCCATTGATATCCACTACTTTGATGTATATTTTGGTGAATAAATTTCAATTCAATTATTTCTCACATCGCTCTGGCTTGAATCTTCTGGCAGAATTTGAAATCAGAAAATAAGTTATGTTATTTATGCTGTACATTCACCAAACGCTATGTATGCATAATCCGTTGTGAAAGATATACACCTAACTTTCTCGGAGGTGAGTGCTGAGAATCCAGACAAATCACATATACCTACACGTATACCTAGATCCATATAAAAATGAGAATGAATCTGTGATTACAATGTTGACACAGAGAACTACAAATTTCTGGATGGTAATATTCCAGGTGGACCAACATATGGCCTACACATAGATGTATATCTTGGCTAGTAGGATGTGCTAGATCTTGTGAGAAATGTGACAATTTAAAAAAACGCCGACCTCAGCACATTATCGCAGAACGTGTCAAAGATGGCTATTTCACCAAATGCATCCATTTTAAGTTTCTCATTCTATGATAAATATCGCACACTGACTGCAAAATGCGACGACACTGTACAAGATACCTGGCGCTACGTTTCGTGATTTGTGTCTAATTCCGCTTAACCAGAGTCAAATGAACAACAGTTACACACAATACGAAGCAGATACATATACATCATACTATGCTATAAAAATCTATTTCGAAATTCATTTGGATGAGATAATTCTTGTCAGCTACGATGGTTGTATGAACAGCATATCACGGGGTCTTGTTTCCAATATTGTTGTGTATTGACTGCTTCTCTTTTGCAAGAAATCTACAGGGGTATTTTTTTATTCAGGTTATGCCTATTTGTAAAGTATTATCTTTCGGACTTAATAGATCCTCTAGTTTTTTAAGTGGACGTTCGTTTGTGGACGACGGCTAAATATTGAATTTCGGGTCTGACGCCTATGTATTTTCTCTGAAATCGGTTTTACCTGGATAAAACACACCAGACGAATTTGTATATTAAACATGTTAATGCTATTAAAATCCATTGATACTGCGCGTAAAACGGGTCGATAATCGATGGCCACAAGAATGCCTCTTGGGAGTGCATTAAGGTGTGTTACCGTAATAAAAGCCCGGCTGAGATACAGAGGCTACGTCTTAGAGTCCTCCGTATTGTAGGGTGAAAGTGAGGTGCCATGAGAAGCTTTCCTGTGAGTTCATATGTTTGCATTTTAGTCGCCAGACATCGTCAGCTTTTCCCAAATCTCACATTGGGGTGATATATCTCACCAATGTATCAGCGCGAGCAGGACACTAAACAAGAAGTCTAACAAAGAGTGATCGAGGAACAGGATTGCTTGTGAGAGTTTTCTGTCATAATGTAAGCATACTATGCACGATAGCTAAGGTCAGTCTTAGAACGTCAACAACACTGATTATTCTGTTGCACAATCCCTTTTCCAAATTAAATATCAACTTAATTTATCAACTGTATACCGAAACAAATTAACTACATAGAATAGCAAGAACCTGACGTTTTCAATTACAGCATGGCTTTCTTAAAATCCAGACAAAAAAATCCAGACTGTCTCCATATATCCCCGTTTATTGCCTGGCAATGTTAAAAATGTGTACATGCAGTATTTTTGATGATAGTTCTTTTGACACGCAAACATCCACACACGCCAGTTCGCCTTTCGCGCGACATGAAAAAATATAAAAATGGATTCATGGCGCTGTTTGAAAATAATAGAGTATTGAGGTAATCATGCACCACCAAAGTGTTCTCTGAAACGCCAAAAACGGTAAATAGTAGTAAGTGGTAGCATGTGCTTGGCAACCATGTTACTGCTAACGCAAAAAGTATGGCGAGCACAACCTTTGAAGATACGTGCCTTTGTGCGCTCACGTTTGCAGATTGGACAGCATTCTGTTTGAGCCTCTTCACTTTTACGACATGAAATCCTACAATTAAGACCTGTAGAATGAAATATCCGGAAAATGAACAAATAATCAGTAGTTCCGTGTTGTTTTTTATGGCACAAATGGAGTACCTAGCATTCTCCTCTGTTGTCAAGTTCAAAATTTCCGCCGACTCCAAAAGAAATGCCCAAAGAGCCAACATAGCTACCCAAATGGCAAAACATATCCAAGCAATGGATTTCGCGGAGATATAACGCTGGGACAAAAGTGGCTTAGTGAGAATCAAAAAACGAATCACCGAGAATGACAACAAATGGCCCAAACTTAAGTAAGTGCCGCAGAAGATGATGTAAAAGTACACTTTACAGAATGGGTCGTTCATCTGTCCATTTGCCATAATGTACACCGATGAAGGAACGCAATACAACATGATCAGCAGGTCTGCAAATCCCTGACTTGTGAGAATAACGAAGGTAGGTGATGAACGAAGATTGGCCTGCCTCAGCACAGAGACGATCAGCATCACATTGGACGGTATACCAATCAGAGAAACAAAGACCCGGAGAGCCTGTCCTAGCACGTAGACCGTCCAGTTTCTCTGTAGCCAATCTGTTTCGATCATATTGTCCGTAGAATTAGTAGAATTCGTAGTATTATCCATGTTTCTCGCAACATGAAGCAACTCCAGAGGCATAATTCGGAGAAATGTGAATATTGGTCAATAGTACATGTACAATATCCAAGAAGAAAGTATTGTCAATGACTTGTGAGATCACTGTACGCAATACCAAATATGTTTCAAGTCTCATCGCCAGTTTACTCGTCTGATTAATGTATTACACGTACGTTTAGTTGAGTGTATATGCCATAGAAAATGTAGAAGTACACTTTACAAAATTAGTCATGTATCTGTCCATTGGCGATGATGTATATCGAGGCGTTTCAGGACCGAGACGATCAGCATCACGTTGACTGCCAAATCAACCGCGCCAACACCGCCCACGAGTACACCAGAAACATACTGTCCCAGCACACAGATGATCCCGTTTTGCCTCACTCAATCTGGTCCGTCCATAATCGTCCATAATCGTTCATAACATCCGTGGTATGAAACACTATCGTGGTATATTTTGGGATGCCAATGATGGCCAACAGTAAACTATCCGGAAGGAAGCAAGAATGGAATAAGCAGTACTTCTTTACAATTGACAGTACCCTTCACCAGTTCAGGTGTGTCTATATATCATATTTCGGAACCGCTGATCGGGCTGTCATTCTCCAAGAAGAGTAACTGATAAAACGCGTCTGTACATCGACCGTATCCTCAGAGCGTATCTGCAAACTAGATCTCGTATGTTAGCACAGCGATGATTAACACCTCAATGCTGAAAAGCTGGATCATGTCGAATCTGTCACGTTGTCTTCAATAACGAACGATTGATGGCACAATCGTAGCGAATGAAAGCACGACCAATGTGTATACATAATAGCAATGTAAATACGTGTATGTTGAAGGCAACTCCCCTCATACGACGTCCCAAGTTACAGTCGCCGCATTGGTCAAAAAAATCGATTCTTCGACAGATCAGTTCTGTAGTTCTGGGAAATCAGAATGACTCTCGTGTATTTCTTTCGATGGTTCATTGTACGTCAGCCTGTTCCACCCGGTGACATTGAAATGCATGACCTGCTACTGGACAGTACTCTGGAGACTGCTCCACGTGACCATGTTTTTACATCTTTGTATCCTCCTTTGTAATGTTTTTGTTTTTTGTTTTTGTTATTATCTTTCATCACTCTTGCCAGTGGGCGTGCGTTGTCATGCATGGAACATACTCTCACTTGAGGTCAAGTTCTGGTGTATTGGTTTCTGCTGAATTGATCACTCACGCAGTCTCTAGCAGCATTTCTTCCCCTCTCTCTATTGTTGTTTCTCTTTTGTGTTTTCTACTTTGAGATGAATGAACTCTCTTGCGATCGTATCATCCATCTTTTGTTGATGGAAGATATGTGAAATATACGATTTCTTAGCTACCATACTTTTGTCAATTTTATTATACTAACTTTTCTTTATTTTGCCTTGAGTGAAGATTCATGATTTCATAAGCTTTCTTACTCTACCGTATTATCGGTTCATATATGCCGTGCAGTGCATGTTATATAAGAGACTGACAGATTGACATGAGGGAATTGTTTTTGGTTCTGAATGCTGCCTGTTAATACAAACATCCTATCCAACGACCTATAGGATCAGGCATTGTCAGTGATATTCTGTGTGAAATTTTACCTAACTATATTTCCAGTAGTCGTCAAATTCGATCTTCGGTATTCAGCTATATGATTTAATTGCATGGAGAAGTAAATGCACTAGACTTGTACTTCATGGAACCGAAGTTTGATGGGTATGTTTTAGTTTGGAGATAGTTAACCAATTCCATTGGCATAACTGTACTGAGAGTTTGACGGGTCAGCTTATCCGTTGTTTATGTACCTATTTAATCGGGATAGTATAAAAGAGAATGTTTGGCGTTTTCAAATTACAGTTATTCCATGTTACTGTCCTACTGTCACCGATAGAGTGAAACTACGTGAAATGTTGGAAGCTGGTACGAAATGCAAATATAGTAAAAACTATATATCATCGGAAATCCGTTGTTGTTCTAATCCATCTCAAGTCATCGAGAAATTTCGGAGCCGAGCTGGAATCTATATATCTGGAACGGGTTATGTAGACATCATCTCCCGAGTTAACAGACGACCTTGCGTTATAATATATAAGATCGCGCACAATCCGTTGTCGTCTTGAGAACCGAAACTTCTACAATCAGTAACTCAGGTGAAGATGTATCAGAAAGATTTCAACTCCAGTACTACTTACCGAATGTCTTTGACTACTGGTTAGGTTTTTCACTGAGGATTGGTGGATAAGTTCCACCCAGCATTCCTCACCACTAGACATCCCACCTCGCTCTGCACGTGGGAATGCCAGATAAGACAGTCCCAAGCTTCAAGGATGAGGTAGCGAAATGTGAATGGTTCGTTTTGGCGGTCGACCGTTGCATCGTTCAAGCAGACGATGCACAATGACTGTAAAATTTATGTTCAGGGCGACTTTCCACACAAATTATGATCACCAGCTTTTTTTCTGGAATGCGGAACTATTCAGTACGGTAATTATGTAAATCTACAGGTAGTACCAAAGACATGCGATTGAGCTCGTTTCAATATACTCACACTTCATACAACTGTTTGCTGTTATTTTCTCGCTTTTTGTCCTGTTAGAGTTATTGGTTTACCATTGTCTTGAGCAATATAGGGTGTTTTCTTGGTGTCGGTTTTTTGTGAGGGAAAAATGTCATCTTATACTAAAACACCAAGAAAACATCCTCAAATTTCTTGCTTAAGAGAAAAAGTCCATAGGTTTATAGAATTTCAAAAATTATTTCTGTTTTTTCCTTGGACAAGATTGAACAAGATTTTTTCAAGAAAGCAATATGTAATGTATTGAAATATCTTGTTCACGGGAGAAACATAAGATACATTCTAATTATATCTGGGAAATTGACAGAAATCATTTTCTTACTTGAGAAAAATATTCTTGCAATGTATCTTCACACACTTGCAAGAAAAAGTAAGAAATAATGTTTTGCTTAATAAAAGAATTTTTGTGACAAATCTTTAAGTGAGTAAAATTATCTTGTCAGACTCTCAAGAAAATTTGAGAAAAAATAATAAATATTGAGTTTTCGTTTCCTGTTCTAGAAACAAATTCTTAAAAAGGTAAATTTTGAGTAAAAAAATATGTTGCCATAATTCCAAGAAAAAGTAAGAAAGACTAAGAAATAATTTCTCATGGGAGAAAAATTATTTTACAAGCGTCTGGTCCGTCATTCATAATTCAGCCATCGTCCATTAAAGAATATCCGCGTCCACAATCCAAAGACCTATTCCATATTCCATAACAGCATTACCACCAAATTCAAAATGTCAATCATAGTATACATAAACATACGCTAGCAAGAGTGAATCAATCAACAATTTTCAATGATGCCGGCAAGACATCATGATGTTCCAAAACATCCTAAGTAATCTTAGATCCTTATCCCTCACTACATCAAGGTTACCAGTCACAATATGTTATGGTGTATAGATATTGCTCGACGATTCACAACCGCAACTATAGCCCCCCGCCGTGTAAAGTTCCAGTCAAATTCACATACTTTAGTGATTTTGAGTGGTATTATATTTTCTGTTGACGCAGATTTGTGTTGATGTATATCTCTGGCTATATGATTTAAAGCTCTCAAAGGTAACGCATACAGAACTGTACGTAAGCTATATATACTATTGGGTGTGTAGTTAAACCCACTAAGTAATTTAAAGTGATATGATCGTGAATCATCGCACTATTGAGCTTTCTTCAACCATGGCTGCGATGTCTCCGTTGATGGGGTTTAAGTAGCTGGGTAATACTGGCTATATTTGAACGGCGGTTTGTATCATTGCCGAACCCACTGACATTATCATTTAAACCATACGGAAACACTGAATCAATGTCTAGCACCCAGAATAGTTCCCGCTCTCGGATTTTTCTCTCAATCCAACGGGGAATCATTAGTAGATGGATAGACGATGTCTATGATCTGAATACTGAAGTTATCCCACCCATGGTCGGGTCCAGAAAAATGCTTACCTAAAAGCAATTGCTTTTTCCTAACGGATTTTCTGTGACCATTCACCCCAAGATGGAGTCTCTGAGTGGTCTTGCCAACATACTGTTGACCACACTTCTTACAGGAAACTAAATATGTACAGTTTGTACTAGAACAACTGAGATCAACATACGAGTTTACAGAATATGAGTTACCAGTTAACGTGGAAGTAAATGAAACTGAAGTATTAAAGGGTGAACACGTGAGACATCCAACGTGTCAACACTTAGAAATCTTGAAATTATTACATGTAGAATTCGGTGGTAAACAATCATCAAGCGCAATGTTACAAGGTTTGATGTCGTGACCTTGCTTTGTTGTCAGAAATATACCTGCCATTTGAATTGAAAAAGGTCTTAGTGCATTTCGAACTATTAGAGACTCGGCCGAGGAACCTTAGTGCAGGGTCCTCGGCCGAGTCTCTAATAGTTCGAAATGCAGACAGAGTCGCCTGCTATTATCACAACGCAGTTGTGACATTAGCATGACAACCGCTAATGACACAATTGTACCAATTCCGGCAGTTGTGTCATTAGTAGTTGCTACAGGGTTCAGTAGTTGTCAGGAAAGTATGTTTCTATCGATCTTCAATTGCTTACACTTCTTGAATTGGTCAACTAAAGCTGACTAAGTCATATGGAATACTCATTTTCCTTCACCTCCTCCTCTCTCTTTCGCTATTTTGTTCTTTAACTTTTCACAAAATAAACTTTTCCCTTTCACACTGAAACCCGAAGGCTCGTACACTTTTGTTTCATTCGCTATTTTGTTCTTTAACTTTTCAACAAATAAACCTTTTCCTTTCATACTGAAAATCGAAACAGTTCGTTTCATTGACCACAACGCCAATTCAGCTTTTCATCATTCTGGCATGACACTTTACAGCTCCCAAACGGTTACGCCTCTAAACTCAGGCCATACATCACCACATGATAGCCGTCGTCAATGAATTATTCCAATACTTAATCTATCAGAGAAGCGTTGTACAAACTCCACTGGCGACTAGGGTGGACGAAAACCAGAAGAGAGATTTAATTACAAGCGCTAGCTCAGACATTCAATAATCAACCGTCGTCCACAAGAAAATTGCCTTGTCAATAATCAAAAGAGCCTTTCCGTACAACAGGATTCCAAATAAGAATCAAATCACAGCGAGAGTTTTCGGTGATGACAGCAAGATATCGGGAGGTTCCTCACTTTAAATTCTCATCACTAACCAGCATTTTTTACACAAATGATTTTTCAAGTTGATTTCTAGAATATGGTGTATCTCAGACACGCTTTTGTTTTAGTTTATTTGAACCCTCGGAAAGGTAAAATATATGATGTTCAAACGCCCCCTAGTCCCTTACCTGGCCGAGTTAGAGATTTCGCACGCTAGGATCGTATTTTTCCATTAGTGTACGATATCTATTAAAGAATTTGTGAAACTATCAATAGAGGGTCTTGGTAGAACAGCATTGTTTGATAATTTTCTGCGATAATGTTCCGTGGTGTCGGTTCTGTGGTGTGGGAAAACATCGGTCCAATCTGCTGAGAGTGTAGCAAATGTTACCAGATGAGATTTGTATACGCCGTATGCAGGTCATTCTGGAATGTTGCTGTCCAGAAATGCGTAAATAATTATATCAAAACTGTAACCGTCTCTTTGATCGTAGAGTCTATCTAGTATTTGGTGAACGAGAAGAAAGGCCTTGACAATTTCTGTGCATAGATGTATTCATACGAGAAATGATATGGATCTGCCGAAAGTGGCGAACTAATTGTTCCTTTGCCATTTAGTTTTTCCGTAAGATATTTTTGATTTTAGCATCCACATACATTCCACGTCTGATTTTTTTAATGTTGTTCTAGTCTCCCATTGTTAAAAATATTTTTTGGGGGGAGTGCTTTGTATGAAGACCTAGGAGCATTTCCATCAAGGAGTCGTCACCTTGTGTTTGGGACAATCAGCTCAATATAAAACACAGACCTCTACTTACATTGATAATGGAACTGAATTCGTCAGTGCGGATCCTACAGAACTGAAACGTTCAACACTTTTGTTTGACTCATGTTCGATACAAAAATGTAAAGAAAATGCCATTAGTTACTGTCACTCGAGATAAGATGCGTGCGCTATTTTCACAAACACTCATCAGACACATCGCATTATTTAATTAACTTTTCTGCGTTAAGAATTTAAGTAACCTTTATCCAGACCTAAGCGGGGATTTGGTAATGGATGTGTATTTTTCTCAATAAACAAACACGGCCCTGTTCGGCAATAGTTCGTTATTTGTAGTCCCGTGAAAATGCAGCTATATCGGTCTATCAATACTGCGCACTATGTTGAAAACTAGTCAGGTATTTATTGTGTGAAACGTAAAAATTCATATCAATGAAGCTGTTATCTAGTTATTCATGCCCAAAGGGACGACGGATAGTTTTGAAACAAACCTGTACCAGAGCCACCGATGTAATAATAATGTTCTCCCCACAAAACATATAGTCAGTTAACCAGTACTAAATATATGTATGATGGATTCATTAATTACTATAGTGTGGCACTCCTTGAGTGGATAACCCCTATCTGGTCTAGACGATTTGGGATGTATCCCAGCCTAGGGAGGAGCCATATCGTCCACCACTATTTTGCTCGCTCCTTGGACTAAGCCCTGAAACTCTCCACAATATATCTTGCGGTCAAGGGATACTAGCAAGCGTAAAATAATCCAGGGTGGCCACTCTCATGACGTCATAGTGATGTCATATTGGAAAAATACATTTTTGATCAATTCTTCCATCAGATTACGCTATTCTCTCCAGAAACTGTATAATAAAATAGGAAATATTTAGCTGAAATAAAACAATTTGGGCACTTTCGTGTAATAAAATATAAACGACGAAAACATATTGAGTCAAATAATCGCAATAAGATAGACTATAAAGTCACGGAATGTCAGCTTTTATTTGTCTTCTCAGAGATTTAGTAGAAGGATTGGGGATCTCGTAGTGTGAAATCGTGGAGCTTGGCGTTCCTTGGGCAGATGAGGTCCATCAAATCCTAAGGTACGACATTCGTTGGGCAGACGTCGTCCATTAATTCTCAATTATGGCATTGCTTGAGCAGATGAGGTCCATTAAATCCTGAAGTATGACATTCGTTGGGAAGACGTGGTCAATTAATTCTCAGTTATGGCATTCCTTTGGCAGAAGTGGCCCATCGATTCCTTGGGCAGATGTTATGCGGGGGTTTTCTGAGGTATGGATTTCTCTAAGCAGGTGTTGTCCTTAATTCCCGAAGGAAATTATGGGCAAGGACGAGACTGCGAGAGGGTTAGAAGCTGGAATCTCCAAATATCCAGAATCAGAACCTGTCCAGCGAAAGCAGAACGAGATTTGTAATGGCTGGACCCTGAATTCAAACCAGCCCATGTATCGAAGGTAGACAGATATACTTCTGTAATTACTGCTATACCAACTATCCCTTGTCTCAAATTTTAATAGTTAACCAAATATATTACTACTATAGCCAACATCAAACAACATTATAATAACAACACAGCAAAAAGTCATTGTATAGATAATCTATCTGTTTAAATTGGTAATTCCAAATCATAGAAAATGGTATATCAAGCTCAAGCATAGAATACTATTCTCGTTTATAATAATAATAAAATGTTTTATTTAGACTCTATATACATCTCCAGTCGAAGCTGTTCTATTGCAACGACTGGGTGGAGAAGATCCGATTTAGAGTGAAGCGATAAAAATCAATTCAACATATAGGCGACGGATCGAACATTCAATATGTAGCCATCGTCCAAGAAACAATTTCCGCGTCAACAATCAAATGAGTTTATTCGTACGACAGTCAGCATCAATTCAGTAATATTCGAAAACAAATGATTATCACTGAAGAATATTCTTTATCTAAATAAAGAGTAGCTTATCAATAAAACGTTTGTTGTGTTGAAAATCTACCGGATACAAAGCTATTCCAGATAGTGGTGCAAATATCGCATGAATGGATTCTTTGCAAATTTTGTATATCGATAACTTTCGAAAGGACGTTGCTGAGCATACTGCTCCTTCCACATACACCCATGGGTGGCGCCACCTGGATGCCAAACTTATAACTTTATATTCGTATAGTAACATTGGGACGACATATCAGATTATTTCCAAATTTGGTGACGTAATATACCAGAAGATATCATTTGGGATCGCTTTCTGTGCACACACACTGATAGATGGCACTACCTGGAGACCAACACAATTTTGTTTTCGAACAATAACATTATGAAGAATTACCGAAATCTTTCCAGCGCTCACCACAAGCGAGGTCTTGTGGAATAGTATCCACATATGCACGATGTATGTCGATCCATTGCCAAAACTCATTGCTTGGGATTATTATCTTAGAAAATGAGGATTACTTGCTTTACTCCATGGGATTCCTTGTAGCAACCGCTAATGACACAATTGTCGCAATTGTCGCATTGTACCATTAGCAGTGGTCAGGTCGCCACCTAATGTCGCCATTTTGCCATAGGCAGGCGACTCCGCTTGAGGAGTCAACCACTAATAAGACAATTGCAACATTAGCTGATGACTCCGCATACAAAGTCGACTACTAATGACACAATTACGATATTAGTCGCCAGTGTCACTTTGTTGCAATTTATTTTTTCTGGGTATTCTTGCATTTACCAGGTTTACCCCATGCTGAGGCGTTTATTCCATCAGACGCCCACCATGCTCATCTATTAACATCCGATGAGTTAATTATTTGAGCTGATCTGTCATCACAGCTTCCGAGCTAGCGTATCTAATTCCGCTTAAGCCGGTGCTAGGGGCCGTGTGGATACTTCATTTTCTCCACATGAACAACTGGAATAAAAGCGCGGCTGAGATACTAAAGCACGTTCTTGAATCCACCATATTATCGGGTATGAATGTGAGGTGCCGAGGGAAGCTTCTAGAGTCATCTGGTTGCTTTTTAGTCGCCAGACGCCAGCAATTTCCCACCTCTTGTATACCGCTCCAATTAGTAGGCGCTATTGCAATTTCTCATTGTCGTGTTTGCGACATTAACGGTTGACAGTGCACATCTCAACCGATAATGTTACAAAGAGCGTATGCAGCCTAGTCAGACCGACCCCCGACCCCAGAGGGCGTTGTAATTAATCATAGATTAAAGAATATTCTCTCTATGTTAGAGGCGACCATGCGCAATGATGACTCCAGTTTGTTGATACCACTGAACCGCTGGAGCCGAAACTTCACATGGCGATTTTGACAATCACATGAATCTGATTTCTAAAAAGCCTTTGCGGCCATTTTCTATTGGTGCTAAACTCGCGTAAGAACTCCCCAAAAGCCAAACCCGCGAAAAACCACTTCATTTATTGTCGTGGAACTTGGCAAATATGATCTATGGGGTTACGCGTTCTGGTGTGTCTCTGGAAATTGCTCCGTAAGCCAACATCAACCAACGTTACCAATGTTGCTTCAAATGCCATGGAAACGCCAGAAAATGGGCACTCGACTTGAATTTCACAGTTGACTGGTCGCTTCGATATTTTATAGAAATAGGTAGTACCTTATGGCATGTACGTTCCAATCACGTGACTTGACGAACCATTTTGCGTCCGATTTGTATAACCGACCGATGCGAAACTTTGAACAGATGATTTATGTATCAGAGTTATGTTGCTGAGTGAAACAAAATGGCCGCCATCGACGAATTGAAATTTCCAATGTCCATACAATGGATGTGGACTACATGTATGTTCTGGGATAGCACGATGACTAATACGATGATTTTGGGGTTGAAAATGACTCCCATTGCCATGACACGCCGGTAGATGTATCAAATCATATGGTTAAATCTTTAAAAGACGACTACTCGTAAAGGTACCGGCAAGGAATTTGTATCAACTCCACAGCAGATCAAGTTATGTGGAACTTCCATCATTTCACCTTGGCTATAATTATGCTAAAGTACTATGAAGTTTTCGAAACGAAAATTTTCGAAATAAGACTTCACAAAATCAGAATTCGATAACTTGGGAATGCTGGCATGACTCACAGAACGGTTGTCCGCCGCTAGCAGTGATGATTCGATGCCTAAGAATGGTTGTTCGTTTTTATGAATAATTGACTCGCACACACGAAAAATCCCCCCCAATAACAATAGTCGGCCCCGCCGCGGACGGATTGAAGAATAATGTTGCTTTATTCATATTTGCCTGGCTGTGCAATTTGACCGAAGTACGGAGTGTTCGGTCTACACGCGAAACCATCATCAAAGGGAGCATTTGACTATCAGGTCAGCATCAACATGTCGGTAAGCGGTCACGGTCCATGGTCAGCACTTAAACCTTACGATGTTTCTTGTGCAGTGTTTATATGGGATGCTTTCTTGGCAACGATTTGGTGTAAGACTCAAGAAATATAATTGATAAAGGATCTGCTACAAGATGTATTGTCAGTCTTTTGTCCAGGATATAGCAATTTTATTGGGAGGCTCTCACCAAAGTCTTGGCGCTTCATTGAACTGTTAATCTAATAACCTGAGCGTCACTTAACGCAACACCAATTTTATTTCCAGCCTGGATTAACCAGAAAAACTCGTCCCACCAAGATTGGCATAAGTTTACGTTTGTATTGAAACCAACCGTTGTCATGCCTGGGGTGAAATATGCAACGCATCACTCGCGCGTGTCCTGTTACGCAAATCTTTATTATTTCTTCTCTATTCGCGTTTCAATCTAGTCTGAAGGTCATTTGGCACAAACTATGAAATAGGAAATGAAAATAAAGGTCATTGATTATAGAAGACTCATGTGTGGCACACCAATTATCATTTATGGAGAAATATCAATCTTGGCAACAGGACAATCATTCCTGTATACCGGACTTTTTTCTGTTTATAGAATCATCATTCCTGTAAGGCGGTCACCCATTCCTAGGAAAAGCAATCATTCCGGGTATATATGAGTGAATTACTGGTGGCGGACAATCATTTCTCGGTGGGCGACTATCATTTCTGGATGTCGAACCATCATTTATTTCTGCTAGACAAGTTCTCCTCGCTCCTACATCATGTGTGATATATATGTTTGCATCAGATTATCACTGGTCCCCAGTTCTGACTATTAGCGTCACCATGCTCCCTACCACGAATTGACAGTGATAGAGTTGCCTGCTATTGCGACATTTGCCAGTGACCCGACATCTGCTAATGACACAATTGTCGCAATTGTGGCAATTGTGATATTAGTACGAGCGTAGCGTGCAAGATCTATGGCGTTACGTTCGTAACTTGTGTCTAATTCCGCTCACCCGGGGCTAGGGGTCGTAAACCCATGTACTACAAGATCCTCATGGTGCTCATATGAACAGGCACAATGAAAGCCTGACTGAGATATTCGTTGTAAAGTCGTCATCTAGAGAATGATATATCATATTGTTTGAGAATACTTATCAGCGATACGGATTTGATATTTTTGGAACATCATCATGTCTTGGCGGCATCATTGAAAACTGTAGACTGCTTCTCTCTCGCACAAAACTAGCCATTGTTTATGTACATGTATACTAGGATTGTCTTTTTTGAATTTTGTGCTAATGCTGTTATATAGAATATGAAACAGGTCTTTGTATAATGGACGCGGGTGTTCTTTAATTGACGAAGGCTGAATTAAGAATGACGGACCAGACGCTTGTAATTCCCACAATGCATCTTTGGTCGGATTCGATCAACCGTATCTAGTAAAAAAATGTATTCCGTCATAACCAACTTATCTGCGCGATATGTTAGCTATTGCCTGGAATAGCTGGCTCAGTCATCTCAAGGAGAACCATTCGTTCGATTCGACGAATTGTTATTGACAGAAGATAAATACTCCATGACAAATTACTGATTCAAATATTCAAATAACTACACTGCAAAAATACTCTACTTATTTAAGATAATGCCCTAAAAATAAGAATTTTTCTTAAAACAAGATGTTTTGAAGAAAAATTCTTACTTTTTTCTTGTTTAAGTAAAATATACTTACCCCACTCCAAATTTTACTTACACAAAAAAAAATCTATACAAAAAAAAACTTATTTTGAGTAAAATTATCTTTTTTATGCATTATCTTAAATAAGTCGGGTATTTTTGGCAGTGTAACATGTCGACTCAATTACGTGAGATCCCATGGCTGATATGACCACGATAAAGAAATACATGTATAAAAAAAATTATGTCAAGCATTTGTAAATTTCATGTCGCTGTTGTGGTATTGAGCTTTACTCATAACGTGGGGTTCTTTATAAAACTATCGGTCTTATTTTCTCAATCAGAGAATCACCTTAAATTCAATGCATTGCTTGAGAATCCAGCACAGTTTGCAAAAGCTGGGTAATAATAACCACATTATCCCTAAGCTTAGTCGTAATTGATCAATACCGAGGATAATTGGATATAGTACATTTAGATCACGTGGTTAGCTGAATGTATATCTCCTGCTTCGAATGATTATCTCTAATATCTCCGTAGTTCTTCAAATACTACGTAAATTCGTGTAGCTGGAAACTACATGTACACAACCTCGCCACAGGTTGTTGAAATATGTCAGGGTTTTTTTTAATTACGAAATTGTTCCTAGTCGTTACCGGTCTTATATTATCATCGTTTTACTCTCACGTTTAACCGATCCATTTGCAATACCGCTACATTATAACGATAATATTCGATGCCATGAGTAATATGGAGTATTCAATAGAACCGTCGTTGAAATATTTCTTAGCATTCGCAACAAAGGCTGTCCATTAATCGAAGCAACAGACTCCCAAACACTATGAAAATTCAATGAGACTGATTCTGTTCGGGTGAAAACCTGCCACTCCTTGAATGCGTCATTCAGTATGCTACATATTGTGCTGGAAAGATTGCGATTTGGCTCAGCCAACATTATGACAACGAGTTGCATTAGCCCTACTGTCAGGAAAGTATCTTATTGTCGCAAATTATTTTAGGATAAAATACTTTTTTCGTGCACTTGACACGGGAAGGTCAAAAGTCAGGTCTGGCATTGAGTAATCACTCTTTTGAAAGCTTTGGCTGTATTTTTCGATTAGTGCCAAAACTTGTGGAACATTATAAAACAAGTGAGAAATGACTACATTGTAGTCAAAACCTGCGGCAGTGGCAATAATACAGTGAAAGGCATATCAGCGGAGATAGTGGTAAATGTAGAACAAGCGCCATCTGCCAGTGTTTTCATGCCAAGGGAAGTAATTTTCAACTTCTAACCCACAATTGTAGGAATTGCGTAATAGGTCTGATACAATATATGTATATTCACTTTCCCCGTTCAAAATCCAACGGTTTTGACTAGTCCGTGCCGTCTATTTTGAATTGACAGACGAAGTCACAATGATCGCTTTGGCAATGTCTTGGTACAAGTATCATGTATGCCAAGTTTCAAAACATTCGGTTCAGCTGTTGCTTTTTGCAAATAAAAAAAGCTTTCAAATATTTGGAAATCCAAATAAATTTCAAGGATTTAATCGTAGCGCGAAAATCGACGCGCTTCAGTCACCCTTCTCGCTTACTTTGCCGAGCAAACTGGAAAATTTATATTTCCTTAAGTTAATTTTCAATGAATTTAGTATCAGGTCCATCTCTTTGATCTGTGAAACTATGGCTTTATCCAACTGTCCAAGGGGCATAGTTACACTTTTCACTATTCAAATTGAGGCCTGTGACAGTATTGATATTTGATTAGAATAATTAATTAAGTTTCTGCATTTACGTGTGTTATCATCTGCAAACTGAATACCTTGACACTCTTTTCCATGCAGCAAGTCAATGGTTTGCTCCTTCTATATAAATGATTAACTATTTAATTCTTAGGAAATATCATCTCATGTTCGACCAAACCTTTTTGAAGGTTGCTTATTTTATTAATTTCTTTTTTTAAAAATAAAATTCTGCAAATAAGAAACATTTCTAATCAGTATCTATGGATATCTCCCTATACTCAATTCGCGAATATGTTTGTCACTAATTCATTCCGAAGGTGATTTATGTTCGAAATGTCAGGGCTAGTTCACTGAACAAGGTTTGTGTGCAAGAGAATTATGTCGAATTCTCGTTATTATCTTTTGGTACATCAATTATTGCATTCACGAAAACGGCTGCCAAGTTAAAGTCAATATGACAGGCATCTAAGTATCAAACTCAAAAACTCCTCCGGGAAATAAGGCCCAAGCTTTTGACAACGAGGTCAAACAGATCGCTTTTATAGTCAGCATCTGCTAATATATGACGTAATTCCATTCGTAAAACTGATTGACAAAGTAACGTAAATTGTGAAGTGTAGAACCAGTAAATTCTAGCCGAAATGGGCTCTGACTTGAGAGAATGATGTGAAATGCAATATGTTTCTGCCCATTATCTGCTGATACACATAAGTATTGAATCCACGGGAGTGAATCTAAAGGGATTGCCGAAGAGGACGAGAACATCAATACCAGCGAAGCGAGTCCCTGGCTTGCGAGAATGAGGATAGAGAGCGTGTTCCGAAAGAGGACCATTCAAAATAGCCATGTGCCAAAGTTCATACTTGTAACTATGATGTATTGTTCGCTCATAGGGTTGTCTAACTCATTAAATAGAAAATAGTGATTTCTGTATAAAAAAACCAGTTGCGCATAAAGTCAGTTTTGAGTATTATCAATGAGTCGGTTTCGCTAAGACAGTAAGTTCATCTCCAGTGATTGGAGGGTCATTGTTTCGATTCCCACAGAGGGTTAACTTATTCTTCCTTTCAAAACATATTTCCATATATGCGAGTTGCTTGGGGGGATAAAGTTAAACATGATACCAAATTGTCATTTCTATAAGTTAAACATCTTTATTCGACGAAAGTTGGTGAGTTTGTCCCTAACTTCTGAAACGTAATTGTTGCGTTTGTTTTTATGATGCATGATCTATAATTTGATACCAAGTATATTATTCAATGTTAATCATAATGACAATGCGTTGCTTATCTACTTCTTCACCAATTTGTGAATTATCTAGATTGGGTAGATAAAATGAGTTATAGATGTAGTTAACTTATTTTTCAACTTACTAAGGCAGTCGCCTATCACTCTATGCAAATTAGCCGAACCACTGACACGGTTGCGGCTCATCTTCCTTGGTATATAGTCAATTCAAGGATCTTAAAAATTATATACGTGTAATTACTGTTCAGTGAAAATGGTAATATCTGAAAACAATGACTGATGTGTCGATCGACAGCTTTTTTTTTAGCGTTTTGACGTAAGAGAATTGATGTCTGAATGGAATTCAACGAAGCAATAATTCATTCCACCAAATATAGTTGCAAATGAATTCAAATGTGCCTGAAGACAGGGTTGTCATGTGATATCGGAGGTTGAAAAGAAAAGTGTGGCAGAGATCACACTCTCTTAGCGCATGCGTATTTCAAAAAGTCACAAGAAGAACAAGAACAACAAGAACAACAACAACGCGAGCCTCTCGTAGACCTGCGTGCCGCAGGTAAAAACTGTTTTAAGGATTCTTATAGCCGCCATTTATCATTCTGGTAGGTACTTTCAGACATTTTCTGTCACGACAGCCGTCATTCATGAAGCGTTCCACTACGTTAGTCTATCGGGGAAGCTTTGTTCGCGCTCCAGATCCACGGCCGATTCGCGGCTGCATAAAATTCGAAAAGAACCCCAATGCCTCAACGTAAACGTAGAAGTGTAAAATAAAACAAAATTTCTACTTTCCGGGATAATGAGAATGAATTGGACAGTGGATGCAGAATCTCGGCATGTCGCGTTTCTATACAAATTCTACAAAACACTGCAGACGTACGCTGCTTAAATGTATGGGATAATTTACCTTCCACATGCAAAAGAAACTGATGGCAAATCCTATTAAATCATAATCCGATAATAAAATACTTTGTTTTGACTACGTTCTTTTTTCATACAAATCAATGTTCGTATGGATGAGAGAATCTAAAAACTAAAAAGGATATCAAAGTGATTTCAGAGTTCAGTCGAAAATATGCAATTAGTAGACAATCTTAGAAATAAAATTAACAATAGTGAACAATCAATTAGATTTGATTATATTTTACCACATGCGCTAATGACGATTAACCTCATTAGCCACAGAAACCATGTCAATGACGATCGTGTTGAAAGATAGGAGAAATACAAGAGTCTGGTTCGTCATTCAATATTAAGTCCTAAGTCCATTAAAGCATTTCAATTCAATTCAATTCAATTCAATAAAGAAACAACAATCATAGCATTCATAAACATAGGCTAATTTGCTGCAAGAGAGAAGCGGTCTGTAGTTTTCAATGATGTTGGCAAGACAACATGATGTTCCTAAATATCAAATCCGTATCGCTGATCAATTTCTTAATCCATATGATTTTCGTTGTAAAGTCGCTATCTAAAGAATGGTGTATGTCAGTCACGCTTCGATTGCGTCTGTTCATATGAACACCCTGATGATCCTGGAGTACATGGGTTTATACAGTCCTTAACCCCGGGTGTGTCGGAATTAGACGCAAGTTAGATACACAACGCCAAAGACTTTACGATGCGGCCGTATTTTGCTATCAGCATGTAATATGTATCACATAAGGCAAAGATATTGCACGCTACGCTCGTATTTTGCTATCAGCATGCGATATGATCGATACGGTATTCTTCGGCCAACATTTCTAATTCGTTATTTTTACGCAATCTTCTTCGCAAAAACTGTATGATACATAAGCGAATATTTATCTACTATGAAACAAGAAGAAAAAAATAATGTTCTGGTACTTCGACATGGTCGCTATTTTTAATTTAGCCATGAGCCGGGATCTGATCGGCGCAAAATGACTGCAATATGAAAATCAATGCCTCACAAATTTATTGTTGTCGACGACGAGACGTAATATCAACCTTTTTAAATTTTACATCCCAAAAATTGCATTCAATGCATGGCTCTTCCTTCGACGAAAGTTTTATCTTCAAATGATGATGTCAAATCAAATCATAATCAATCTTTATTTACCTCCGGTGTTACATAGACAGCATGAAACACGAGCGTTAATTATAATACTAAGGAAGTAAAACTAAGTTAATCAATTAAAGAATAAAACAGTGGAATAAAAGTACATTATATAGAAATATGGTGCGACGAGACATTATGACAAAACGAATTTGCAATATATGCGCATGTTTTTAGGATTAAGAAAATTACTATGAGGTTATCATTACAATATACATTCATATTGGATTAAACATATTGCATAATTACCTATTTATCACACATAAAATGACACAGCAATGGACAAAGCATAGTGCAGCAGACACTAAATGGACGATGCTGAGTTGTCTTCCCTTTACGATTATCCAATACAGTTTCTTCGAACTCTCCAATAGAGCTTACATAAGCATTCCAATGCAGCTGTTGCCGTCCAATACAGGAAGGATACTTTACTACCTATATTCTATAAACCACATAATAAAAGTTATTATCACACATTTAAATTGATGCATGGACGAACATTATTGGTTGTAAGAAGTAGCTATATAAATTATGGTATTACATAAGCCGGTCAAAAAAGCTCATTAAGAAACTTCGATTCATACTTGAATTCCTGCAGTACTCGCAACATCGTTGCACACTTTAACACATTAAAATCCCATACGCAAACACGCGCGCACATTACGAAACACACGCATATATCCGATTTAAGCGAACATCATTTGAACGTAAATAGAATAGTCAAATGAATTATATTGATAATAATCAATTAAAAAAATAGACAGATTAAAATAGCTGTAAGATCAACCCTATCTAGCCAGGATTGTGGCGGCTTCCGAGTTCAAAAACGGAGATACGACACTTTATGACCTCGTAGCTTATCATATTGTGGTCATTTTGAGACTCTTCAAAATTTCAGCTTTTCTGTGGACAAAAGTGGACAGAAGTTATTTTAATTTACGTCAGATGATTATTTACCGTCAATGTTTCACTGGTCAAATTTGATGGATGATATCTGCCCGGATTCACCAGTTGCAGCAATTGCATTTTCGTCTGCATACTTTGTCGATTTTATCTCAGTGATACATTTAAAGAGGTCATTTATAAATATATTCAAAATTATCGTAATCACGCATTTAACACACGAAACAGTTATATGATAAGGAAATGATAACGTAGTGACATTTCCTTTCGCCTTAAATTATAAGCCGAAAAATGCCCAACTACCGTCAAAATTTCACAAATAGAGCATAAAATATATCCTCGTTATTGTCCTCAAGTCTGGTGGGTATGGGGGTCGTATGAACCCGTGTACTTCAAAATGTTCATGGTGCTCATATGAACAGTCACAATCAAAGCGTGACTGAGATACATCATTCTCTAAATGACGTCTTTACAACGATTATTATGGAATAAAAATACTGATCAGTGAT
>JAVTVY010057026.1:0-29315 GCA_036873755.1 Hanleya hanleyi | reverse complement strand
TTTACATTACTGACCGTATAAGTGGAGACCTACACATTGATTGTTCCAGGTTGTGTCAACATTAATTAGGATGCACGAATATACTCGATCAGAAGGTAGGGTTCTTTGAGATTCCCATTGGCTGACATTTTTCTTTCCCATATTAATTCCTGGGCATTCTTGCTTTGCCATGCTTGATCTCTAATCTGGAGCGGAATTGAACCTTTTTCAGAGATGCCCAATTTCGCAATGAGACACCCTAAAATTTGGAAATTTAATGTGGAAGAGATGAGATTGAGACACCCTGATGTCAGGAAGAAGTGGAATTCTGACACCCATTTCGAATCATAGCTAAAGGCCCTCGAATAGCATGGTTGACTTTGAGGCTCTAGCATGGTGCACCTTAATTTCCTGCAGTTTTTGTCCACCTCTTTCCCGAAGTTTTTGATCAAATGAACCGATTTCGATGTGAGAACTTATAGTTTCTCAAAAAATTCCAGGGGACTACCCCCAACCCCCCATTCCAGGGCCACACTGCTGATGATTTTCCCTTTGATCCAAAAGCAAAAGGCCCTCCGTTTAATAAATAAAGTTGTCTGTGCCTCTGCAGTGTGTCGTTCTCCATTATGTATAGTACATGTACTATGTCAGCTGTCTTACTTTTAATTTTACACACCCAGACTTTCCTTTGTTCTATAAGTTCCTACAATCCAAGAAAAATATTCCTATATTGCTCCTATATGTTCATGAAAAAAAAGTATATTTTTATCTCGCCTTACTAAATAAAGGGGAGATATTGTGAGGGGGGAATAGATGTCGTCGTCGGTATCCCCGGCCCTGAATGATAAGGTTTTTGGTTTAGCAAATTAAAAAACAAATCAAGAAAGTTTCAGAATTTTTTTTTTTTGGAATATGGGGTGGATATTCCACATGGGGGTTCAGTTATGGCACTAACCCTGGGGATTCCATGGGTGTTCCATTGTTAAAATCCCTATAAGTTTTTCGTTTAGCTGAAGTGCACAGGTACATCTGTACATAGAAAGTTTGCTGCAGTTGTGAGCTGTTACTGGATGATAAGCAAACTTGATACACATGTGTCTTATGATTAGAGGATGTACCTGTGCTATTTTTGAGATAAAATATTATTTTTTGTCCAAATTATGGCAAATGATTAGAGTTTTTTTGTTTAGCAAAATTGTACATAGAAAGTTTGCTGCAGTTGTCAGCTTTCAATGGATGATTATGAAACTAAACTTGGTACACATGTTTCTTATGGTTAGAGGATGTGCCTGTGCTATTTATGAGATGAAATATTAATTTGTGTCGAAATTATGAGGTTCTGGACTTGGTAATTTGCCAATTATAAGTTTTTTTTCTCAGACAAAAATGTACTGGAAAGTTGTCTGAATTTGTCAGGTTTGATTGGATAATTATGAAACTTGGTACAGATGATTAGAGGATGTGCCTGTGCTATTTATGAGATGAAATATAAATTTTTGTTCAAATGTTGAGAGTTTCGTCTTAGTAATTTGCCAATGATAATGTACATGTACACCTGTACATGGAAAGTTTGCTGAAGCTGTCCACTTTCATTGGATGAGTTTGACACTTGCTACACAAGTTTAATGTGATTCAAGGTTGTGCATACAATGTGCTATTTAAGAAATATGACGTGATATATGAATTTTTGTCCAAATTATCACAGTTTAGACTTTGTACCTTTCCATTGATAAGGTTTCTGTTGGACAAAAAATTACATGTACCCCTGTACATGGTAAGTTTACTCTACATATATGTTTTCAATACTGCTGCATCTTCAGCGGAAAACCCTGTAAGGTGAGATGTTGGGGTTCTCAGAACGCTTATTATTATATTTTGCTGTGTTGCTGCGATGACCCCTGTGTTTATGTACTTGTCTTTTTTTTTCCTCAGACAAGTGATGGAAGAATGTTACCTGTACCTTATCATTAATTGCTGTATTTAGATATTCTTGGCGACAATATATACTAACAGCTCTGTGTATTTTGTTTGTGTTTTCAGACGAATGGCTGAACATTTGTCAAGAGAAGGCGCGTTGGTTATGTCACCATGCCTGGTCTCTTCTAGTCACCATTGTTGTCCTCCTCATTACACTTGTAGCATTTTTGTAAGTATTATATAAAAACCTGTCCTGTTATTGGGCCTAGATTGACCATGTTAAGGGGTTTTGCTACCATTCGTCATGCTCCATAATGCACTTCTGTATACTCCGTACCAGCCCCTGTGCCCAGATTTGGGTGGTACAGTTATTACTCGAAAAAACCATTCAAAGTAACAATGAATGGATGACGTTACAGCATGCTTCGCTGTGTTCACAGACAAGCCGACTTTATAACGACATGTAGGCATCTCTCCAGTCAAAACAATCACGGCTACTCGCAACTTGAGTTCAAATGAGATGAAATATACGACACATTGCTGGCTTCCAACTTTTTGAGATCTGGCGTTAGCCAGAGGCTCTTTAGAATGCTGTAGGGAAGTGGACAAAAGTGCAAACCGACTCACGGGATAGCCTTACGCTGCATGAAAGTAGTTCCACAGAGATGAGTTTTGGGGATCCTTATTGGCTGAAAGGCTTTTGTATGTCTATATTTAGTCACTAATATTCACTTGGCATATACTTGATCCCTTATCTGCATTAAATATTACTCTGTTCATTGTTTTCCCACAAAATATGAGATTAATACGCTCTAAAGTATGGCAGACTGGTATCGTCACTTTACCAAAGCTTGGACTCTGCTGAGAAAATTATACAGTTTAGCTGGTTAGGTGTATATGTGAGAGATGCTCTACCATAGCAGCCAACCTGGCTACCATTGTCTCATTATCACCTTTGCAGGCCACTGTTTGCTTTTCTCACAAGAGCAAGCTGTAACATATCTTATAATCTTTTCCTATCTTGTACTCCACCAGTCAAACTGTGGGATATCCAGAAAGTGTAATACATGTCTTGTCTTATCCTAACTTGTGACATAACCATCATCAACCTTGATGTCCAGCCCTTCTCACTCATAACACTAAATCAATCTCTATTTATCCATAATTTTGGATTTGAGGCCAAATCCAGGGTGGCCCCTCAGCTAAATTGGAAGGGCATAAGTCAAGGATGACGGAACCACTGAGAAAACTTTGACCGTACCCCTAGGTACATGCATGTTCTGTGCAAACTGACCTTAATCCCCTGTGGGTATTTAGGCCTAGACTTCATTCCACTGGCCCCTTTTTCCATCGAATTTTCAACAGGTCAGTTTGCAGTTTCAACGCAACACCAACAATACCATGTTAAAGAAGGTATCATATTGCTTTCTTTATGCTGGTTAAATTAACATGGTGGTCATGGTGTCTATCTGGAATCCCGAACTGACGTATTGGAGGAATTATGTATCAAGATATTAGCAAAATTCACCTATTTTGGTTGAGTCAAGGTTGGATGAGCACCTACTGTAGTGTCTAATTGGACGGAAATTAATTGGATACATGTAACACATGGTTAGCGTAACGTGTGCGACTTCCCTCATTATAGGACTACCTTTCATTGTTCCCACAGATCAATTTCACATAAACTACGATAAAAGTAACTCCGAAAATGGAAGTCATTGTGATATAATATTCTAATATTTCGGCTTCCATTTTCGAGTTACTTTTATCCTAGGACTGCCTTTCTTTGGTATGTTCAACTTCATTATGTCGGTACCTTTTAAGAAGGGCCGTTCGCGCCATAAATCCAAACGTTTAATAAATTTAAACATTTAACTTGCACCAACCAATCAGATGTCATCAAATGACATTTGGAAGACCTTTCCTTTCCAAAAGCAAACGTTTGCTGTTGTAACGTCCGATAATTTAGACGTTTCCTGTCAAAAGGCAAACATTTCCAGTAGTAATATTGGAGACTTTTAAGCGTTTCCGGTTTAAGGGAACTCGTTACCGGTTGTGATCGTCCTGTCAGATTTTTTTATTGCTGCCACGTATGTTCAAACCTCAACATCAACACATGTCCACTGGCAAAACGTTTCCGCTATGTAGTCTGTTTGAACCAATCAAAATAACCCTTACAAATATTCGCGCATATTGTATTCCGCATGCCCACCGTGCATCATGTCCTGCGCAAATTGTCCTGGTGCCAGAGATATTCTCCAAAATCTAATTTGTAAGAACGGTTTTCGTTGGTTAAAATACACTACATACCGGAAACGTTTGCCAGTGGAGATTGCACGTGTTGGTGTAGATATTGGAATACACGCGGCCCAAATAAAAAATCGGATTGGACGATCACAACCGGAAACCTTTAAAAGACCGAATTTTTCTTTTGACAGGAAACGTCGCGAATTTACAACTGGAAACGTTTGCTTTTTAACAGGAAAATGTCAGCTCATAACATCTGATTGGTTGGTTCAAGTTTAAACGTTTAAACTTTTCAAAGCTTTACAATTTTTAAACATTTAAGAAGTTAAAACGTTTAAAGGATGCGCGAACGGCCCTTCATGTACCTTGTCACAGGATGTAACTTGTGATTGCGTTTTAGCCACATACATTCGTGCCTGGTGCCACCTGTGCCTAACTTGAAATTAAATATATAATTGTGCGTTTATTTCATTACAAACTTATCCCCCAATAACCCAGCTATCAGATCTCGTTAAAGCCCATAGGCTCTAGTTATCATTTCGTGTTGTTATGTTGTCGTGTCATGTCGTCGGGTTGTCGTGATGTATCGTCTACGGAATTAACTATAGAATAGGCCTATTTGCACAAACACTTAAAACATATTTACGAAACAAGGCAGAACAACAGCAAAACAAGGAATGGTGGATATCAGCCAACATAAGCCTATTCGACTGCAATGCTGAAAGGATTACTGCCACGACAAAAATATGAAACGCGACAAAATAGTTTAGTTCGGGCCATAGACAAGCCACTCCGTGAACAGAAACATACTTCATCATTTCGTGGTTCGTGTTGTTAATATGTTGTCGTGTGGTGTCGTATCATGCGACTGTCGTATCGTCAATGGACTTAATTAAAACAAATTGCTTAGCATAAGAACTTAAAAGACATTTACTGAACAAAACAGAACAGCAGCAAAACACGGACTTGCAGATATCAACCAGCACAGGCCTACTCGAGAACACTGCTAAAAAGATTACTGCCACGCCAACATATATCAACTGAAGTACAGCATATGGATGCGTCCCCTTAAAACAAAACACGAGGACGATAAACAAACCGTACCTAGAGCCTGGTCATACAGTTGAGAATCGGGTATTTCTTTAGACATCACATCCTTCTGTGTGTATGTAAACAGAGCGACCCGTTAATTCACCACACACGGAAATAACTTATCCATTAAAAAAGCTGGCATGACTCAAACTATAGCTCGTTCAGCCACAGACTGTTGTGCTAACTCTATGTAAAATGAACACAGAGTGAGATTAGATATTATATAACAGTAAGACTGTTACACCCACTCCGTAAAATGTACACAAAGAGAGATTAGATACCACAGCAAGAATGTTATGCTAAACACTATAGGCAAAATGAGCCCAAAAGGAGTATAATATCGGATAATCATCAAACTATCTGACTTAGGGGGCCTATTTTAAATCCAGTTAAAATGAGTATAAAGTGAAGTTAGTTACCACAGTAAGGCTAGTACTGTTACAGTATTCCCATGGAAAATGGCTATAGAGAACAATGTGAACTTAGCTACTACAGTAAGACAGATACAGCTTCTAGGCACACGGCGAGAAGTTACCACCATAAGACTGTTATGACAACTCTAGTTAAAACAGGGACCATAAAATAAAGGGGACCGGCGATCGGCTCAAGATCAAAGGTTCAAAGGTATTGCTTTGTTTAATGGTCCCTGGTTAAAATGAGAGCAGAATCGTGTAAGTTACCACAATATGTGGCTGTTATCTTAAATCAGACTGAAAGAATATGAAGTGAACTGGATTACCAAAGTGAGACTGTTATAGCTTTCTCCGGGCAAAATAAGCATACAGCGAGTTCATTTAACGCAGTTTGGCTGCTATAATAACTAGATCTAGTTTGGGTATAAAATCGGTTAAGTTACCTAAATATCTAGCTGTTATAGTAACTCCGGGGAAAATGAGTACAAAGTGAAGATGGTTGCAACAGGGAGGGAGGGAGGGAATTTGGCTTAATGTCACACTCAAGTTTGTTACAACAGCAAGACTGTTACAGTAATTATAGGCAAAATGAGCCCAGAGTGTGACTAGTTACCACGATCAAGTATGTTGAAAAAAGAAAGAAATAAATAAATAAAACAAGGCGGTTATACTACCTCTAGTCAACAAACTAACTGGATGTTATTTTAACTACGGTACTGGCAAAATGAGCATTCAGCGAGATTAGTTAGCCCTGCAGTTTGACTGTTGACTGCTGTACTAACTCTAGATAAAATTAAGTACACAATCGGATAATTTACCACAACAATTGCTGCTATACTTACTCCAGGCAGAATGAGTATAAATTAAATTTAGTTATAACAGTTAAGATTAAATGAGCATTTACCATAATGAGACTGTAGGTGTTAACAAGGGTACTTCGGGTTTCAAATTCCGCCCACACATTTGACAAGATTTAATATTTGAAATCTCACATGGTATGGACTGCATAGTATATAGCAAGCAGACCAATAATTCATGATTTGGGTGCTCAACAGTAACTGCTCCCCCCCCCCTTCCCTCCCTACCAAGTGTCTACAGCATTATCAGACGAGTAATGGAAATATGACAGTCCGGCGCCACCTTGGAAGCAGCTGTTTCAATAATACAACATATCTATATGATCAATACAATACCATCTAGGGATTCCGATAGGCGGAGGAGTAGGACGAAAGGGAAGAGTCCAATCCAAACGCTCTGCAACAACCGGCAGGTATAATGCGGTAGGTATAATTTGTAATCAATTCATCACGTGATTCCTCGATATATCCCGTATCTATTGTTGCGGCGAAATCTACTGATTCTTGTAGTTGAAACAAATAGAAATGCTCTTAAAGTTGGTTCTCCATACCTAGATACTCAAGAACGAGTCCAATCAGAATCAAGTATGCGAATCCTATGTCAGAGAAACGAGAGCACCGCTACTACGTCGTGTCAAAGTTGGAGGATTGGCTAGGAAAAAGATAGCTCGAGTCTATTCATCGTCGCACTACCTTCCCACAATCCTTAACCATTTCCGATATCTCGAAATATATATAAAGAATGAATGACGCGAAGCGGCTTCATTCCTCACCCAGCCTTTATCGATTACACTTCATTTCAAGACACATCCCTTCTTCTCATATTCATGAAATTATCAGAATTTTCGGAAACTTTACCTAGGGAGGTAAATCGCTTTTTCTTCCCCTAGAAACAAACGGCGGGGTAGCGAATGTATCACGTAGAGGTTAGATCATCTTCACAAACCACAGATGAAGCCCCGGTAGAGATTTTATTTTTCGGTTAAGTATGGATTATACAGACATCAGAGGCAATAGGCTACAAGTCAAGCCAAAGTAACAGGAAAGTGTGAACGCAGAAACTGACTTGGTGTAAGAAGAACTTTACATGGACCGGGGCGAGTGTGCGGTCTATGGAGATCGAGAGAAGTGTGGGTGACAGTTCGGACAGACGACGAGGACAACCACTTGAAAAGGAAAAACAAAGAGAAAAGATATTTACGACGTACATTTGAGTGGTCGATTCCAAATCTCAAGGGGCGTCTCCAGCGTTCAGGAAGGAATGGAAAGACGATATCAAAGAAAGGAGAGATATATCTGGGGTCCATCTTCTTTGGTTCATTGGCACCTTCAATTCAAAAACAGTGAAGAAGGAATTATGTGTTAGTTAAATTTCAGTAATCACTGATGTTACATCTCTTTAAGGAAAGCTATAGAAACTTCGTGTGTACTCGTTTTTCTACGTATACGTGAGATCTCACACATAATTTTCCAATCGGCCTTTCCCGTATTAAAACAATAACAACTGACAGCCCAGTTTCTCTGTAATTGGTGAAAGAACAAAATGAGTTTGTTGCTTAGCTGCCGATGGGAAGAAATACGAGCATACCTGTCACATGTTCTATAGGTCAGACGATAGATCAAACAGTCCTTTGTGTTCTTTATCACTGTTGGATTCATACAAGTTGGTTCATGTAGATGTAAGATGAATATTATATATCGACTTACCTGTGGCAAAACTAACGATGAGTCCCACAACAATGACCGTCATAAAGGATATACCGCTGTACCAGATATACGAGACCGTGTATAGCTTACTCACACCAGTTCTGAAACAGTCAGTTAAAACTTTGTGGTTTGCGAAAAAAACAACCTAAGAAACGCAATAAATGCATATATATATATTCATGATTTTCCTCAAACCAATGACATTTGGGAACTTGTTTTCAAATTCAAATTAACCGAAGACTTCAGCATGATTTTTCTATTATTACTAAAATATGACACCCTGACCTAAAATTATATTTCTTTGTAAAGTTGTTCTATGGCGGTTGATCGGTGATTTTCTTCATTGATAAACGTTAAACCACCTCAGCTTCGTTGTGTGAATCGGAATTGCATTGCTGTGACACACCAACACACTCCGTGGCAGTGATTCAAGGAATCAAAATGGATCAAGATTTGAAATGACAAGAAAAATTTAGACATATTTTGTTTACACATGTAATTTTTTGTTTAAATTATATCCAAGTGTGATATATAGTCAATATTCAAGAGGTACCAAAAAAAACCTCAAAGTATGTGCTCATATTTTCACATCATGATCAAAGTTACTTTATCTAGTTAAATTCTACCCAAAGAAAATAAATTAAGACCCTTTAAACATGCCGTCATGGCTTTGTTTCACCCTCAGTAAACTTTATCATTGTTGCTCACACAGACTAATCTGAAGGTTGATACCACATCTTTCTTTCTTCTGCTGGGTTATTGCACCAGGCTAACTTAATTGGTTGATGTAGGATATTTCACCACCAGTGGGTAATTTGACCTGAATTTGAAGCCTGATGTGGTCAGTGATGAAATGTTTGGATGTGAAATAGGATACACGTTAAAGGCCACAGTTTACATATATCTATAACAATACACTGAATTATGTGTATTGAGGCTGGCAAGTTGGTAATAGCGGTGTAGATAAATGCACTAACAAATGATGGAAAATTAGCATTTCCTATTTCATAAAAACAATTACCGATGGCATATCCCACCAGATTTTATACTGTGTTATATATACAGTGAAACATACAGCCAAGGGTTCCCGATGGGCATGACAGTGTACTCGCTGAGCCATCAATAAATAATTAAAAAAATAATTATAAATCAAATTTTCATCAGAATTCGGTCAGCTCAGAACTTGCTGGTAACAATGCCCTAATGCACGTTCATGCCAAAAATCAAGATTCTAATGTCAACGGTTCTCCTTATTTTGCCGACGAAAGGATTCGGATGCACTGACTGACTGACTCACTCATTACCGGACAATTTGCGATCTGTAGCCTACTTCGTAGGAATATGGAATATGGAATAAGTCTTTGGATTATGGACGCGGATATTCTTTAATGGACGACGGCTGAATTATGAATGACGGACTAGACGCTTGTAACTGATTAATTACCAAAACAAATGCCGAATATGGGTATCATCAAGACTTGTGTCTAATTCCGCTTAACCCGGGGCTAGGGGCCGTATGAACCCATGTACTTCAGGATCCTCATGGTACTCATATGAACAGTCACAATCAAAGCGTGACTGAGATACATCATTCTTTACATGACGACTTTACAACGAATATTATGGATTAAGAATAATGATCAGCGATACGGATTTGATATTTTTGGAACATCATGATGTCTTGCCGGCATCATTGAAAACTGTTGACTGCTTCTCTCTTGCAGGAAATAAGCCTATGTTTATGTACACTATGATTGTCTTTTTGAATTTGGTGCTAATACTGTTATATGGAATATGGAATAGGTCTTTGGATTATGGACGCGGATATTCTCTAATGGACGACGGCTGGATTATGAATGACGGACTAGACGCTTGTAACATACATAGACAGATCACCTGACCTGTTCAAAGATAATAGGGAACGTTAAATGCGAGTATCTGTCAGATCCAACCGTGGTAATACGCAATTCTCGCCTTCTGACGCCCACTCTTTCCGTTGTTTGCTGCTGCCGAGGGAATGAGCTGATACACCCGTCTAGCAGTGGTACACGAACGGCGATTTCATCTTTTCCTCTATAAGTTCACTTGACAGTTGAGTAAGTGAAGTCAAAGATTAGCCGATCTATATTTATTTGCATTATAAATGCAACAATGTTACAACGAGCCTAGCAAGTCTGTTCATGAATACACGTTTATTTGATGATGTCATCGGTTGAGTGCAGTCGCCATATTTGATTCCTAAGTCTTAAACCTGCTTTAATTAATGTCTTTAATCTCCAATTAAATGCACAATCAAACGTAGAAAAACGGAAGTTAAAAGAAAAAGTTAACTCCCCTAGGAGAGAGTTGTCCGCCCCTAGGAGAGCTCTCCCATTCAATCCAGCGTGGTTACTATAAAGGTCATTGTAAGCCTTATTCCAATCCTCTTTCTCCTGTTTGCTCGAGCAGTGCACATCTAGGGAAGTGTTCAGAGTCAATTTTACAACATTAGTTGTTGTTGTCTCGCTGGTATATCCTTTATCAAGTGTTGACTGTTGTTTATTCGGAACTTACTTATTGTATTATTATGTCTGAGGTTCCGACTTGTATTCCTTGTCGTACGTGCGGGCAAAATTTGTCCCCTTTGGACTCTCACACGGCTTGCTTTTCTTGTAAAGATTTGTGTTATCGTGCGTCCACGTGCGCGGAATGTGTATTATGGGATCCGACGGCTTGGAGGAGTTATGCCCAAGCTCGTCGTGCTTTTCTTTTACATGCTTGTGATGACCCGTCTATTTCGGAGATCGACAGACGGGTCTTAGAAATTTCTTTGGTCAATGATATGAAGTGTAATGAGGATCTTGACCGAGCTGGTCAAGACCCAGTTTCTCCCGCGTCGGTATGTATTCCATACTATCCTACACGAAGATAATTCTAGGTTGCTAGACAGTTTGACCCGGTCCGGAGATTCATTGTCTAGGGTCGATCCAAAACCCGTTCCTTTGTTACGCTCAACAAAGACCAGGTCGGTCTTGCCCGGCCATTCCATTGTCTCCGTCAGACAAAGAATTCTTTGCCACATGTTATTTCGCCTCTGTCTATCGGTACCACATGTTTCTTCTAAAAAGAAGAAAGCTAATAAACAACGTCGTGTGTCTATTTCTCCTCTCCGTTGTCGGTTTAATCTGGACATAGTTTATTTAATTCCGTGCCCGATCTATTTGTTGGGGCGAATGTTGGACTCGTTTGAGTCTGCCACGTGTTTAGTGTCTTCGGACGTACGTCGCTAAATATTTGGTTTTTGGCGGAGATTTTAAATTCTCTTGAAATGATCGTCTGACGATGTTTTTCTAAAAGTCTTTATGAAATCTCATGTTTAACAAATAACACAGTCCTGCATTAGGCCAGTGTGTATTCAATATTGCGTCTCCACACAAACTTTGAGTTGCGACCCGGTGTGTTTGAGGTGGGCTTTTATTGGCCCCCAACATTCCGTTTTGTTCGGTCAGTATGGAGCCTATTGTGATGTACTTTAAACGATCAGGTTTTTGTTTCGTTAATTCATGATTTTATCCATTGAATTGTTGTATAAATTACCAGGATTGTGAGTACTACCCTCATTTGTCGCGGGAGGTTCGTTTTTCCCCGCCGGGGAAATCCGAGTCTTTATAAGCAGTCCGTCAATCTTTCCATGTTGTTGTTGTATGTTTTGTTCGGACTTTGGTAGTTTCTCACCTTCATCCATTCAATTCTTTGGTCCTACCAAGAAGGTAATCTCTTGTTATATCAAGTGTTATTATGTGATTTTGATATCCTGTCTTCAAGAGAGATCTTACGGAGGCTTTATTCTGCCTCTCATGTTTACGTGTTTGTTGTTTTTGTGTACGTAACCACAACTCATCCCTATTTAAACGATGCTATAATATTAGCGTAAATGGATGTTACGGGACTTCAATGCTACGACTGTTTGTTGCATTTTAATGAGCGTTTTTGCTGATCTCTTTATGTGATTAAGGGTGTGTCGATCAACAAAGGGATCACGTGTTGGTTATCGTGAGTATGTAATCCTATTACCCACTGTTTATTGTGAAACTGTGCTATGCCTTGATACACAAATTTGTGTTATACATGTGAATTGTTTGTTTCTCACCAAGCTGGTCCCATCTGTATACTGTATTACGCTTATAATTCAGATGGAGTTATGCACTAATTTTAATTTCTTCCCTATGAGAAAATTTAAAATTACTAGCGTGGGTGGGAATGTATTTGGCCGGCCAAGGATCAAGCCTAATGACACGTAAGTCGTGAAGTCTTCTATGGTTTCTTTCTACCAAGTATGTATTACCGGTACAGTCTACTAGAGCATCAAACTGCTTTTTAGTAATGTTCTTACTGTTCTTCCTCTTCTCGACAAATTGTTCGTGTTAGGTCATTTCAAATTCTAAATTTTTGAATAACCTCACTTTCCTGCCGGCGAGAGACTTTAAATGTTTTTCCTCTCTTCGGGAATTTAAAATTCTTTAAGGATCTTTCTTGGTTTCCTGGAAAAATCTTTGTTCTGGATGTCGGTGGTGTGACTATTTTGGTTATTAATAGTAACATTGTTGTAAATGTTTAATATTCTCTCCATATAAAACTCCAGTACTGAATTTCATGTACAGGAGACAAATTACATCGGGAGAGGTCATAATGTAACCATGTTCACTGACACATTATTCATGTTCACTGACACAAAGATCCATAATCCCATTTATCTCATTGAGCTTACATTTGGTGATTAACGCTACAAACATTTAATATGTTCATCTCTACTGCGTTTAAAGAGAAGGAAAATTATTACAATCGACTTCAGGGTTACTGTTTGCAACGCCCTTCTGTTACGTCGTGTACTTTTATAAGTTTGTATCCTGCTCCATTATGAGCATGTATATACATTAAGTTGTTGTGAATGAGGAAATCACTACGTTGTTTATCATATACAACGTTTCTCGCATTTTTCACATTACGCTTTCCTATTACACCTTGACGACATGTTCATTACGCCGTCATGTGTCTCTCATACACCTGTGCGTCGTTCTATTACATCGGTTAGACGTTTTCCGGTACTCCATAACGCCGTTTGTCACGTCATTTCTTCATTTGCGAGATGCATATTTTATATCCATTCATCGGCACTTCCTTTGATTCTCCATCGTCGGTCGTCGGCGGGAGGGGAAGTCCGTTCGTTTGGCGTCAACCTTCCACTGGTATCAATTCCTCTCGGGTTTTTCACATTGTGATTTACTTAGGTTCGTCGTTACTCTACGAAGAGAGTTCTGTTCAGACCTTGTTGTTTCCAGTCTGGAGTTCAGAATATCAAAATTGTATTGGAATCAACAGTATTTGGTCAAATACTGTTATATGGTATAGGTCTTTGGATTATGGACGTGGATATTCTCTGAGGACGACGGCGGGATTGTGAATGACGGACTAGTCGCCTTTAATTGAATTCAGCACAGTGTTGTATTAACACAGAACCATGTTGACTTTAACACACAAACATTATGTTGAGATCCATTTACCTTAGGATTGTGCTTAAACAACACAATGTTTTCGTGGTGTACTTGGGGGACAGTTTTTTCGACTTTCTCCATCAAGTACTTTATTCCTGTATAGACCGTTACACCAATGGTTAGACTTTGACATTATGGTTCTGTCATCAACCTTAGGGTTGTTTGTTATATGTAGGACCTTACTCACTACGTTCGTTTTTCGGGTTCGGTCTCTACAGCGGATTATTTGTCCTGGTGCTGAGGTCGTGATACCGTTTCCCGACTCTATTTCCCTCGTAATTGACTTCCTCCTTCACCTTCACCAGGATAGGAAGTCTCATATTAGCACCATGGAAGGTTTTCGTTCTGCTCTGGCTAGGGTGTTACGTCTTACTTTTGGTACCAACATTAGCCTTAATGATAATATCTCTGCGCTTATTCGCGCCTTCGCATTACTGTCGCGTTGTACTCGCCAACTGTTACCGAAATGGGATATCGGTGTGGTTCTGTGTGCTCTGATTATACCACCTTTTGAACCCTTAGAGTCCGCGTCTATAAAAGCTGTGTCTTATAAGACGGCCTTTGTGGTGGCGTTTGCTTTGGCGTCCAGAGTGTCTGAACTTCATGCTCTTGAAAGATCTTCTATGACCTGGACAGCGGATTGGTCTTGCATTCCTTCTCGGCCCATTCCTGAATTTATCGCCAAAAATGAGTCTGTTCGTTCAGGTCCGTGCGCTCAACGTTCGTACTCCATTCCTGCGTTGTCAGACTTTGTACATGGCCTCGAGGACGATCTTCTCTTATGTCCTGTTCGAGCCATCCGCCACTATCTTACTCGTACCGGTTCCGTTCGCGGCTCTCGGCTACGGTTATCATGTCCCTTCGCCTGTCAGCAAGGCTTGATTTTTAAAAAAGCCGCGTAGTTGAAGAAGACCATAAAATAGTCTTACCAATTGGCAGAAGGTAGATATACCATTGACGCCCCCACTACTGTCTTCTGCTTCTTCTAATGTGATTCGTGCCATCGCTACACATGGCCTTTATGGAAGAACTTGTCCCTCCATGACATTGTCCAGTCTTGTGTCTGGACAGCAAACTCCACGTTCACAAATTTCTTTCTGTGTGATATGTCAGTGCAGTCAGATAGTGTGACCACGCTTGGGCCACTGAGGGCTACCCAGCACGTGGTTAGTTCTTTCAGAAAAAGAGGGGGGGGGCAGAATTTGTCACCATTGCAGCAAGGCAGCCATCTTGCTCTTCATCATGATCGTCTTTGAAGGAAGGAATAAGTCGGATAGACGACCATGGACTCTCTAATCATCAATCTAAGAGGTCTGACACTTTGAGAGTTTAATCTTTACCTTAACTACGGTTTTGCTTGTGTCTTTCAGCTTGAAACTGACTTCCTTCTGGTTGATCTCAGCTGTGTCTCCTACGCTCAACTCACAAGACAAGTTGGACGTAAGTCGTTGGTGGACTGAGAATGGCGTGGCTTGGCGCCCTCTAAGACCAAGAAGACCTAACAACCCGAGTGGTAGAGGATCCTGACATCTTGGTAGAGTTTGCATATCACACCACGAGCACAGCTACATGGATGGAGGCACTCAAGAATAAGTATATCTGTATCATATCCATGATTTACCCTTTCGTCTCTGACCAGGGTTTTTCTTGTTGCTTGTTGATTGTCTCATGTTTATTCCCTTATCTGTGTCATCCCAGCTACATGGAGGAAGACACTCAAAAGATAGGTTAGATTAGTATCTTCTATTACTACTCCATAATTACCCTCTGCTTTACCGGCCAGGTTTCTTTTGTTGAGATTTATGGAAGAACCTGTCCCTCCTTGACATTGTCCAGTCTTGTGCCTGGATGGCGAACTCCACGTTCACCAACTTCTATCTGAGAGATATGTCAGTCCAGTCAGATAGGATGACCACGCTTGGGCCGCTTATAGCTGCCCAGCACGTGGTCAACTAAATTTTCAAAAAAGGGGGGGGGGCGGCATTTTGTATCATCGCAGCAAATCTGCAAATTGCTGTATCATCTCATCTCATTCATACTATTGGTCCACATTTGATTCGATCACATATTGAAGGAAGAAATAAGTCAGATGGACGACCTTGGATCCTCTAAGAGATGAATGAAAACACTAAATCATCACTCTAAGATGCCTGACTCCATGGTGAGTGTGATCTTTACCTTAATTGCGGTTTTGATTGTGTCTTTCAGGCTGAATCTGACTTCCTTCTCATGATCTCAGCTGCGTCATCTACGCTCAACTCCCAAGAAGCAAGTTGGACGTAAGACGATTGTGGACTGAGAATGGTGTGGCTTGGCGACCTCTAGGCACGGACTGGTTCTGCTTCACCCGGACTTAGGAACAGCCAAGAATCTGCATGCAGATAATGCCTTACCAAGTAGACCTATCGTCCTTCGGGTAGGGGTCCTTTCTTGGTAGAGATGGCTTCCCGAGTAGACCTATCAACCCTCTGGGTAGGGGTCCTTTCTCGGTAGAAATTACTTCCACACCACGAGCACATTACTTAGCCTACTTTTGGAACTACTTCAAGACCGAGGTTCCCACCTCCGTATGTTGGTACTGAGGCATTAATTAAAGCAGGTTTAAGACTTAGGAATCAAATATTAAACATTTATAAACAATGTTTCTATTCAAACCTGCTTTAATTTAATTGCCCTCCCTTCCTTCCCCTCGTACCGCGGCCTTGTTTACTACTGGTCTCGGTTTGAGAAAGAGGATTGGAATAAGGCTTACAATGACCTTTATAGTAACCACGCTGGATTGAATGGGAGAGCTCTCCTAGGGGCGGACAACTCTCTCCTAGGGGAGTTAACTTTTTCTTTTAACTTCCGTTTTTCTACGTTTGATTGTGCATTTAATTGGAGATTAAAGGCATTAATTAAAGCAGGTTTGACTTAGTAACAAATAGAAACATTGTTTATAAATGTTTAATTTTTTAACTCGATTACTGGGCTAAGCGAGGCCCACTCAGGCCCTCACCTGATCTAACTCGATAATGACGTCACGGACCAGCGGAACTGTTACAGTAACTCGTGTGGTCTTGTCGAACGCGCTAAGAGAGAACAATTAAGGTTCAAGCGGCTTGCTCCAGACAGCAAACCGAGGGTAACAGTCCCCATTTGGTTTGAAGGCCAATCTCTTGACATTATGAGCATTCAGGATATTTGCTGTCGACGCAAATTCTTATGATTATTTTCAGACATATGTGAAAGATCATCTTACACTTCTGGCATGGCAAACGTGACGGGTGGTATGGCGGTGGTCGTCACGTTGATGAGGGTCGAGAGGGTGGAATTGTCGAGCATGGAGGAATTGTCTACCGGACAGCCATGGAGGTAGACCGGCAAATGGTAGATCGGAGGTTTCACAATATTGGCGCCAATTCCTATCCAGAATATCAAGGCGAGGCTGGTGAATAAGCCCACTAAAGCTCCCTAAAATAGAGATTAAATATAGGTCAATGATTCAGGTGCTTCAAGAGATATTGTGAAAATTTCAATGACAGACATGTAATTACTTCTACCATATAACTCGACCTTGCGAAATAGGTCAAGGTCAGTCAGCTTCAACAGGGTTTTATTCTACAAGCTGTGCATATGTGGTGTAAATTTAAAACGTCTAGCTTCAAGACTTGCTCAATGCATTGGGTTTCATTGGTTGGCCAGCATAAATATGATATTCAAAGTACAATGCCCCGCCTAGCGTGATTACGGGATGAGGATCACTGGGTCGAAGGAGAATTACCGTATATCCATCTGCACATGTACTCATTGATCAGGGACCTGTAAATTTGAGACTGTTAAATACAAAGAAAGATGAAATACCTTCGAATTGGCCCAGGGAAAGAACATCCCAAGAGAGAAGAGTCCTAACATTGGTCCACTCAGCATACCGTACAAGGCTAAAGCTGCCTAAAATTGCAGATGATAAGATGACGGTTACCGTATTTGATTACTGTATTCAGTGGGATTCGCCATAACACTATCTTTGTGAGGAAAGAAAACAATGCACGTCATTGGCTGACAAAATTATTTCTTTTCATGTGATGAAATAAACGAGTCCATTAGTAAAGAAACTTCCATGTACCATGAACCTTCTTCACTGACGGAAGAAATTTGATTGTTTAACCGAAGTACATGCATTACAGCTCTGGTGGAGCCTTTCCCTACTGTGTACAATCAAGGCCCTGGTGCCAAACCATTCACAAATCCAGCTTTTGTGAAAATACCGGACAAGGCCTCGGTGCCAAACCATTTCGCGCCCCCCCCCCCCTCCCCCACACCCCGGCCCTCCCCCTAAATATTTGCGTCATTACTCAGATTAGCGGCCTGAAACTTACCACACTACATCTTTGGGTGAAGTTATCAGTAGTAGACAAAGCGCAGCTGGATTGGAATGAGTGTATGTGTGTACATGTATTCGTGTGGTGTTGGTTGTGGTTGTGCTTGGGGGGGGGGGAGTGACCTTAGATGTAAAGTGGGTATATATGGGTCATACTGGTGCTATGGGATTCTGAAAACATCAGTCAATATATACCTGAAGAATTCCACCGAGTTGAGCCGCAACAAACGTCAATGCTATGCACACACATCCATAGATAAAAGCTGAAACAAAGGAAGAAGTTCAACCTTCACTTTCATGCGAATTTATCAGACTTTAAATTTCGGGTTCGCATTTTACGCAGTTACACAGAGAAAATGGACACATATCAAGACATTAAATGACAAATACAATATGATAGTTTGCCGTTTTCTTACACGAATATGTCCATAACTGCGGTTCCAACATTTTCCATATCAAATAAATATTTCTAATTCAATGAGATGTCATCAAAGCGATATTTGAGATGATCCACCGTTTTCTGTAAGACTTCGACTCAAAGATATAGAGCTTATTAGTTTAACGGGAAGGGATCGAGGGGTGGGGCGGGGGAGCGGACGGGATCAGCCCCCAGCACCACGCCCACCGAATCCAGTTGTAAGACGTACCCAGTACTTTGGACCATAATGTAGCCCTGTCTTCCGTCATCCCTGTGCAGCAGAATTTTCTCATAAAGTCCTGTAGTGTCACAGCTACCAGCGAATTCAATCCGGACGAAATGGTACTGAATATATAGATGAAAATGTTGATGAATTCCAGCAGTAATTTGACACATCTTTGCCGAACTCAGGTTTTATTTTACTGTTCTACCATTACTGTTCTTCGCGGATTTTTTTTAAACATATATTCGTTTGCGTTCACCAAAGACTATACCATCGATCAATATTATGCCAAAGAATTGAAGGATATCGCCCCGTATGCATTAAACATCATTGTATTTAACTTCATGGGAAAAGACGTTATCAGTAGTGGAAAAAAGGGGCCTTTGGGACACAGGTTGAGGGTGCAGGAACTGACGTAATCACTGGAAGTGCAGAGATGCCGGCAGAGATGCCATCGAGGGAAATGACGTCATCACCTGAAGTAGCTTTGAAAAACATTACATTGTAATAGGTTTGGCAAACATCTATTTCCAAACGTTACATTTATTGTGCTTCCTGTTCGTGATGTATACTTTCTTCACAGTCACTCTCGTCACCAGAAAAATCTTTCTTTCACGTCGTTCTATTCCATTCATATTGGTGACCTGGCCCCGGCCCTGTTAGGTCTCCTCCTCCTCTTCCTGTCTCTGTCATTTCCTTTTCCTCCTCGTTCTACCCCTGCACTTTCCCCTCCTGTTCTTGCAATTTTCTCTTCCTTCTTCTGTTCGTAAACTTTCCTCATTCTACTCCTCTCCCTGTCCTTTCCTGATATCCTGAACCCGCTCACGCATGCATGCTCCAGTGAGCTGAAGTCCCCTTTTTATCAATACTTGGAGCACAGTTTCACTTACAGGATAGTAAAAGAGGGGCATGCATATGGTGTTTTCATTTCTCGTCTAGCAACATTTGATAGAATTCGACGATTTCCAATCAATGTCATGTAGTCAATACTACTGGAATGTGAGTCTATCTACAGACCTACTTGGATGTAAGCATGATATATTCGGGTGCCTAATGAAAGCACGAAGTTTAATACTTGGACGCTGGTCCTTCCAGGGCATTATACAAACCTGAGAGCTCCGCTGAACAATCCAGCCACGAACAGCCCCGGAAGACCCGGAACCCAATGCAGGATGTCCATGACAAAGAGAGGGAGTAACTGGAAATAGGAATAGAAACTGGGTTTTATAGAAACAACAGTGCATCACGGGATATTGTCCAGTTTTAAAGCACTCGATTGGTCAATTCAAACTTTCAAGAGGAAATCCAGGATTATTCATTGGTCTGTCGATAAAATTAGAAACTAATCCAGCCAATCATAGACTTCTTTAAATATTCATTCACGTAGTATATATACTGTGATCAAGCGGACTAAGTCTCATTAAGAAGTGCCATTCAAATCACATAACAATTTCACGTTTTGAAACCTTCTATTGAAACTTTCTTCTAAAATCTGTATATTTTGACGGAGTTCTCCTCTGATTCTTCATCTGATGTCGAGTGTAGGGTAGAGTGTAGTTGTAGAGTGTGGCTTTTGTATAGGCATAACTCGTACGTGTAGGTTGCAACTCAAACTATTATACAGACAAGGCTATGTTCACTGTATCTGTATTGTTACCATAACAGCTCGTGACAGTTTGACCCAATAATCACAAAGCCTCTTGAGCAGCACATCTGTGAAATTTCACAAGATGGCTGACATCAATGTAGTCTTGATACGTACCTGGTCGTCGGAGAATATCTCCCCGTTTAACTTTGGGTCACAGGTGGCGTACCGGGCAAATACGACTATACCAAGTAAGCAGCAGATACTGACTAATAGAATTAAAGCCGGAAGATTCAGCCAGAATGCCCTGGAAAAGTGATAAGGAGGAGGGTAACAGGATAAATGAATAAACTGTATATTTTATTCTGATGAGTAAACTCTATTCTGAGGCCGGTTTCACACCGGACGCGGTGAAGCGGTGCGGGCGACGCGAAAAAATCGCCAGCCAAATGGAAATATGGTTGTTGAGTTTAGAGCTTGCACACCGCACGCAACGCGGCAAAGCGGTGAAGGCCGGCGACGCGAATGCACAGGTCCAATTCCCATTCTCAATTTCACCGCTCGTCTCAGCCGATGCAGCGATTTCAATACTGACCAATCACAACGTCCTTTTCTTCGTCTGTTGACGAGAAGAAGCAGAAGTTCTTTCTCGAGCTCGTCCATATTGTTTGGCCACGTGATAATGTAGTTGCGTTTTCAGTCCTTATCTAGTGTGAATCCCCAAAAGCTTCGTACACATTCACCCGTTTTTCCGGCAACGACAATGCGACAACGATAATGCGGCGACGGTATAGAAATCGGATATATGAAAATGAACTGGGTGTACACATACGCATGGCAACGGCAACGCGATAACAACACGGTTTGGAATCGGCCCAGGAGCGACCTTTTACCGTTGCCGGGCATAAATGTGACGTAACCACAACCAAACACATGCTCTCTGACTGGGCGATGTAGCTGCATATTCACAAGTTGCCCCGACATCTGAAATGTACATCTTTATGCCTTCGCCGCATTATCGTTGACGCATTTTCGATGCCGGAAAACGGATGAATGTGTACGAAGCTTAAATTCGCCAAGCGAATTCGCCCGCGCCGCTTGCCGCGTTCGGTATGAAAAGGGTCTGAGCCATCATTCAAAGTGCCGCTCCTTGGTAATTGTGGACACAACCAGAATATGAACTTAAGAAACTCCTTGCCTGACTTCAATATGCCCGGCTCTACCGGTATAGCCAATCAACTACTTCCTTAGACAAAGAGGCAGTTAATCGATTCAAAATTGAAAAATACTATTTCTCTCATCTGCTGATTGCTTTGATAAATTACAACAGACCAGTCGTGACCATTCTTACAGCGGCTATTTAGAACATGGTATTTCCGGCTACGCGAAGACAGTAACATACGCTGAATAAATAGTCATAAGTTTACTCTAAATCAAATATTTTTGTGAAATACCGAATATTAAATTTTACATTTGCGCTTTCTTTAAACTCGGGCAGGTAAGAGCTCTCTGGACCTGGGCCTGGTTCACTCCATACACGGCTAGCCAGGTGAACGTTCCTCCAAAAGTGAGAGACCAAAAGGTGTGGCGAACAGTCGGATTCGGGTCGAAACTGTAAAGACATCAATTTTATGATATTTAACAGATGTGCATAGAACCGATGCGCAAGCATTGAATCTATAATTGTGAAATACTAATATTACCAATAGATGGTAGAGGTGCCCCTATACACTCTTATTGTATAACAAGCTCTTATTCGTAGTATTTGCCGCATAAAATATGCACTCAAAATAGGGACAGAGGTGAGGGTCGTCGTCGTCGAAGGGGTGGACGTATAGAGACGACTGACCGAGAAGAATGGACGATATACATTTCGACCGCCTTCTTATAGTGCTATACCATTAAGTGTATATTTAAAATTACTGATTAAAAGAAGCTTGCGGCAAGTACGAATGTCGACTAGTTACCTTCCTTCTTGCTATATTCGGCCGACCAATCAGAATAATGTTAACAATTCAGATTCACCACCGACCCGTAAGGACAAAAGCATACTCATCGACTGTCCGGATTATTCCAGGTAGAGAGATAGGAGTTCTCTTTTAAGCTGTGACTGATAAGTCCACCTTTGTTGCCGATAGCGTTTCGATCTTGACCATATCCAAGAAAGTACTTCAATTAAAGGATGGTCATAAATATAGCTTCACTAAAGAATTTACCTTACCTGAGGCTGACAGCATGTGACTTACTTCCAGATCTCAATCCTGTCGTTGTGTTGAGCGATGTCCCAGGCCCGGCCCAGTCCGCCCACTTCGATACAACCTTGTATGAGAACAGCCAGTATACCCATGAACATCATGACCACTTGAAAGGAATCCGTCCATAGCACAGCTTTCATACCACCCTGTGATGAAATAAACATAGGTCTTTAATCTTTTCTATTTCATGACGGACGAAAATGTGGCTTGAGTTTATCTCATAGAACATTGAATAATGATTTATTGCTATGAATAGATGATTCCTGCTATCGTGTGAATTTCGATCAGAACCTTAATTTTATTTGAATTTTACACCCATAAAGGACAAATGTGACAAGGATCGCGTGGTCTCGAAAAGATGACATAGACCTCGGGATACAGTTCATATAGGAGAAGATACCGCTTTTCAACGTAAGTTAAGATGTTAGCGAATGGAACAATTGCCGACCATTTGCCTATTTGCCACTATTGAAAATGCCGCAATTTCACGCCACTTCGTCTTACATGGATGATATGCCGACTCCTCGAGAAGAGGCGGACGGGGTAAGGGATTGCGCGATGAAAATGAAACGATGGGTCGCCAATGGGGTCTGGCAATCCAACTGGCCAATCTTCGCTAATTGGACAGTTTGTGTGTCCCCAGTGTGATTGCCGTTGACATGTGCGTGGGCGATATATATATATGCAAGACCAAGACAGCGAAAAGCATCGGTGAAATTTTCAAACGAGAATAGGCCATGTTGGAGTGCCAGCCGAGTCTGGCAGGCAAGATAGCTCTGCTGGCTTAAAGGTGTGAAACCGATTGTTTCTCTACGCTATGGAGCTTGTAAAACAGTTTTCATAGTTTGTGGCATAAACCTTGTATACTTCCTCATAACCATGATAACATTTCAGTGTTTTATTTCATATTCTATAAAAGTTACACCTATTACACACTGATAATCTTGCAATTATTAGACGATTTAGCACGGTTAAGAACTTTGTGACGTATGAAATCTACACCCGTGATCTTGATACGCACAGGTGTTCACTCGGGAGAATTCATTTCACAGGGCGGGTGATAAATGGCAGGACAAATTCTCGTCTGCCTATACAATCCAATAAACAAATAGAATGGATACCCTGCAATTAGGAACTTCAGTTTATTTCATAGGGAGAAAATGTATAATCGAAGTTATTTACAAACCAATTGAGACATACGAGTGTTACACAATAAGAAACAGATCATCAAGAGAAACAAGACGTGCTTTCAGACACGAATTATCTAGAGAAGCGGAGATCGAATAGTTCACGAGAGACTCAGATGATGAATCCGTTCTTGCTGTTTTAAATGCTGACACAACACGAGTGTGATCAGCTGAACAAAGGTAGATTTTCCTCCGCTGAGATCTGGCTAACAAACGAAATGAACCAGTGACCGACATGCATGCAAACGAAAAGGGGAATACGGATATTTACAGGTATTAAATTCGTTTTATATTAATAATGAAGACGTACATTTTTGTATCAAGTTTAACTGTTGGTTTCATCGTGAAATTGGTTAAGAATGACACACAAATAGGCGTGTATGCATGTATGTTTCACACAGTCTCAGGTGGTAGAAAGACTGCGCCCCCTTCTGAGAGACCACATAAACTCGTCCATTGATATTGGCACGCTGCCAACTGAGGCGGAAGGCACATTTGAACAAAGGGAAGAAAGGTTGTGAAAGTTTACCATATTTTTCCAATCTTTCATGGTAATCTTTGTTGATAATCAATTTGAGTAGTGCAATAGAATAGAAATAAAGTTTTCGTAGGCGTGCTAAATCGTTATTTTACGCATGGTTAGTGTGGGGAGGTTTATAAATTCTAAAATATAAACTTTCCCACACTAACCGTGCATAAAATAACGATTTAGCACGCCTATGAAAAAATTATTTCTTAAACATTTTAGTATTTTATTCAAAACTAACAGCAATATTGCGATTTTAAACAGTCTCAGGTGTTTATACAGCTGAGTAGTCAGTGCTGTTCGCGCCCTCAGCCAGAAGAGCTGGAACTCGACCTGGCTTAAACGGAGACATGATATATACATGTAGTTCAGTCTAACATACAGAATGAGTATGCGCAGTAAAACATGAAGAGTATTGATATGAATACAGCTAAGTATCTATTATTATGTTCAGTTACATCATCCATTAAGTCGTAACCGTTATCCGAAGGAAGGCAGAGTCTGTGTTACCAGTAATGTTCTGAGATATTTGTGTACCAGTACATAATTCATAATGCACACTGTTGGGGGTAATACGAGAACAACACATGGAATGACGAAATAGAGAAAAACTGTTTGTATAACATCACTCAACAGACCATTCTAGCTGCGACGATGACAGACGAGTATGGCAGGGTAGTGTTACAGATAATAGCTGCTGTCAGAAATCCTCTCACCGATGACGATCTTGGCAAAATGCCAATTTAATTCTGGTGTTTGAAGATGGACCATGCACGATTGTGAGTATCTACTATATATCTGTGAAGAGTACTACTCTCAAATTCAGAAATTAAAGAATACACGAAAACACTATACGATGTTCTCCGAGGATTTATCGCTGTTCAAATTTCAAATTGAGAGAATAACTCGTTTACCAGGTGAAGTATGCATGACTATCTTTTACATGCATTTGATCAATTTATATATTAGCAGACAAATAAACGGAACAAGAAACTACAACTCCGCTCAAACTGATCGTCTTGATTAATCATATTAGGATCATTTGTTAGGATAAAGAATCTGATGAAGTCTTATATCAGTATATCGTTTTTATTAACTTCGTTGTTATTTTTTAGTCTTACCAGTGTCGTGTAAAAAGTGCACACCAGACCAACAGAGAACACCGACCCCCAGACTGAAAACCCAGTGACTGTAAAGAAATGATTATGGTATAGTATATGAACAATGCCAGCACCGTTTTTAGATGGAGGATAAATTATGATTGGCCGCTTGTCCCACAAGAAAATATGATGGCAATTCTGGGACGAGGATTGCTGAACATAATTCGAATACATTGGATGAGCCCCATGGGGATCAGATTCACTATAGACAAATTATGATTTTTGGCCCGTCATTTGACAAACAAGAGCCTTATGGTCTTAAATATACGCTCGTGCATGCCCAACTGTAACCCTCTAAAACATAGACTACAATTTCACGTTGATGAAATAGGTCAAGGTCGGTCAATTTGAATGGGCTTCTAATTATTAACTAGTTGCATATGTAATGTAGTCTAAATTCGAACAGCTAAGCCATGATCCCTCGAGATACTGCAATAAATAGAATTTGCCCTTGATAAAATAGACCAAGGTCAATCAACTAGGAACGGATTCTAGTCAATCACCAGTTGCATATGTAGAATGAATTTGAATAGCCTAGATTTAATCCTTCAAACGTTATCATCAATACTCAAATCTAACCTAGATAAAGCAGGCAATTTCAGTCATCTTCTCTTTATTCTTGTGACACATAACCATTTACATCTGTTATATGAATTCAGAAAGCCTGACTATAATCCTCAAAGAGATATTGTGTTAACAAGCATGATGGACAGACAGACGGACGGACCGACTAAAAAGCAGACAATTTACCCTTTGGCCAAACTTGGCAACGGGGTAAAAATCAATAGCCTTCTATTTCTATGCCATGACAATCCACATCGAGTCTGAACTGTACTTGTAAACACAACAATTTTCAATAATTTTCTGTATTTCAATCACAGTGACCATTGATCGTTTGACCTTAAAATGAATAGGGTTCCTCTTTGGCCCATGGGCAAGGTATAAGGTTTGTACCAATCCATAACACGGAACTGAAGATATCGCAGGGACAAGCAAAAGTTAACAGACGAACAGACAGACAGACAGACAGACGAACGGACATCGTGATCGCAATATACGACCTCGTCTATCGGGGGGCGTAAAATATTATATATGGCGGGCTTACCTGCTTCCATTGCCAAGGAGGGAGCATATAACACTATTGACATGTATATGAGCTGGAAAACAGAAAGCAGATTTATCAGTTTAAAGAAATGAAGGAAAACTATTGTGATTTCCTGCGATGTAGCTCCGGTGCCCTTTAAGGTAAAGTACTCAGGCTCACCCAATTGGTGGAGAACATACTGTTATAGAGCTATCTGGCCTTCCTCTATACTGCGTGAGATTGCGTGGGATCTCACGCAGTAAAGAGAAAGGCCCCACCAAAACTACCGGCGATGCTGTATCAGAAAATTATATGTATAATAAAGCAGCCTACAGATATTGTATAGACGTAACCGATATAATTCGTATGGGCAATGGGGTGTTCATAAATTCATTGCAGAAGTAGCGCCATCTAATTCCATGACTTAAGGAAACACAGATTTACAGTTTACTGTTTCCACAAACGTATCAGTTTTTATAACTGGACATGAATGTTAGCAGTGAATTATTCGATGGACAAGGGACGCAAAAAGAAAAAAAATGTGAAAAAACCTCTATCCCGTCCGTTATTATAGTTACTTGCATGGAATTACCCAGAGAAGGGAGTGCTTGTGGCAAAATTATTGCCCAATGTCAGTGGATCAAGGCATTGTGGTGAAATTTGTTGAAGACAAAGGTCTAAAGCAAACAGAAAGTACAACGTTGGTATATAGGTTATGTCCCAAGCACATGAAAGTGATGTAATGTCAGCAGATATAAAGTGCTAGGGAGGATAGAGTTTCAAAAAGAAACCCGGTAACGACTTGACGGTATTGCCTGGGGTAATTTTTTTTTGGCGTATTGCCCGGGAAGGGGGGGGGGGGAAGACATGCGTGCTCATGAGAATCGTCTGGTTGATACCTGGGGGAATACCTGTGGGCCAGAGTGCCACTGTTCCGGAACTCCCTTTCACTATCTACTTATATTAGGAAAAGACGCTCCGACCATATCCGAATATATACAATAGCACAGGTGACACATTCTGTAATTAATGAATACTGATTACTCACCATTTGCACCATGAAGACTAAACATCCAGATACCCTGACAGCGACACTAAATCTTGTTTCCAGATACTGTAATGAAAATAAATTCAGCATTAAGATTTCAAATTTAGATCTGTATTTTCCCCCACAATAAAACCGCGATGGTAGTATAGTCGACGACATACCGAACATAACATCTAATATTCTTTTTTCACATCACATTCCCCCTATCTGTTTCTTTATTCACAATAAATATCCTACCGATATTCCTTTCTAGTCCATTAAGGGTTTGCTTGACACTTGGCACTGTAGGTATCCATGGCAATTTCATCTAAATTAAAACCCTGTAATGATTGATCATTATGGTGTTCGCATGAACAGACACACTCAGTGATAAAATTTTGACATCACCACCATGCCGTCTGAACATATTTGGTCGCTTCTGTCATTCACTAACCTTTATTCGTTCTATGGAAAAATAATTGAAATCTTGCTGAGCATTACGTAAGACATTTGATTGGTCGAATTAGACATTAAGACTATACCATATAAGGTTGCTGGTTATAATAGGCAGCAGAGGGATGTTTTTGACGATATAATTTAACATAATATAAGTTAACGGGATGGAATGATTAATTTCAGCAGTTTTTTCAACCGCGCATTATTTTGTCTGAGGCGGCATTTAAGACGGCGTAAGACGGCAATACTGATTGCCGTGGTGAATTTCAAGGCAATGTAACTAATAATTACTACGTTGCTAAAGTACCATAGTAATTATATTGTTTTGTTTGCCATACTTGTACCATTTTACGAGTCGTGCAATAAACATATTGTATTGTATTGTATTGTATTGTAACTAATAATTCGGATATAGAATGTGGCCGTTACAAGAAGTCCAAGGTAGACCGAGAAATAAAGACAGTGTAGGATATGTGGGGAAGGTGTATGTTTTGGATGCACTGCACTTCTTATTTGCCTTGCATAGTAGAAGCATAGAGAACTTCTACGTTGTTATTTTACACTTTTATTTTGTAAAAGAATTGAATGTAACCCGAACCACAACTATACTGTTCGTGTATTGATAAAATGTATTGATAATATACAGTACGTTCGGGTATTCTTCGTTCTAGCTCCAGCGGGGTCTTCGTTCTTGATAGTGTCCTAGCTTCGGCCAAGGCATTTGCTACAGAGTAAGTTTATGCCGGAGAGGAGATCGTCTTGCTGTCTGCCAAGAGCTGTCGAAGGTATAATCAGTGTCCACCAGGCCAGTGATTGACCTCGAATATTAGCTCCATTTTCTGTTTTCAAGTCGCTACCGATTTAGTTAGCAGGTTGGATGTCTACCGTGAACGCATAACATGCAGATTGTGACGCACGCATTTGGTCCCGCATGAAAGATTGCGAAAGCTAATCCAGAGAAAGCAATACAAGGGATAAAAGCTGGGTGGGTGCTAAATGCCAAATAAATAATTGACGGTCTCTCAATTATTTTCACATAGATATTCTGTTTGTTCTTCGGAATTGCTTCACCTTTGTTTCTCAAACTCAGTAAACCCAGATACAATACCACGGTATATCATATCTCATATATATCAGCGCTATATATATATAACTCCCGTGCGAATTTCAAACTACTCCCGTGCGAATTTCAAACTACATCTGTTCGCCAATCAGGCGGCTATTTGGGAGAAGAAAAAGAAAACAACATTAAAATAACGCACCTTGTAATTACACACACGGGCACGTGGAC
>JAVTVY010057025.1:0-28988 GCA_036873755.1 Hanleya hanleyi | reverse complement strand
CTTTGAGACAGAATAAGAGTGAAATGTTGGGGAAAACTTTATTATGTTTCATTATTCACATCATCTTGAATAGGACATTCATTTAATATATTTATTAACGAAACGAAAGTTCGAGTGAGTTGCGTTCGTCAAAGCGCCTGTGGTTTTAGGACGCGTTCATTTCAGGGTTGCACATGGTTGTAGTATCATCGAGTGGTTTTCAGTCAATTATGTTTGTAAGAGGGTTTTGCGGGTGTTGTTTTAGTTGTACAAACAGGGAATAGTGTTCAGATTGGGATTACGCGGGGTATCGGGTTATTTAAGACGGTTTAGCATTGCACTGATGTCCGAGTCGTACTTACTGCCGCATTATTCGAATGCAGCATTGCTAACGACCTGCTTCCTATGATGATAGAGCGTTTGTGTTGGTCAGCAATAATTTATAGTTGTTTGAGGTATGAATTAGAATGTAATTCGAAGTTACACTTTAATTCATGGAGGTGATAAAGAAAAATCACTTCGCAGCATTATTACATGTAGTGTTCACTCTGCCAAGTGTACAAGGCAGCGAGCCGAGAGTGAGCCATACAGGGACAAACAAGTCTCTGGCGAGCCGGTCAATATATTGGCTCATTACCGCCACAAAACTTCGCCACTTGGAATTTTCCTTCTTTTTTTGTTGCATATATGGCTCATTTTTTTTCACTGTATACTGCCCTTTGTTGCCAAGACATGACAATCTATATTATTAGCTAATCAAGGGTGTAATTGACAGTTCATGTTTAATATTTTTAACATCATTTCAAATTACCACTTGCTCGAGAATAGGCATGAATTTAAGGAAGATAAAATGATAGACTTTTCTTCAAATCATGCAGAAAAGTGACTGTGTATATTTTCTCTTCCATCAAGACTGTGTGCAGGGTTTACAAAACAAGTGCAGCCAGCCAATATACAAAATGAAAGAAAGCAGTAATTTGATGAGTTACTTCCCCAAAACAAATATGAGGAGATATTTTTAATATTTGATATACAAACGAACAAGTGAATGGTGTAAGTTGATAGAATGATTTATGCTTACAAGGGAAATAAAATTAATTTCAGGAGATTTATTTTCAAGGACAGAGAAATATATATGTTCAATTCAAGCAAAGTGAAGCTACTTAAAGCATACATATATAACTCTAAAATATATCAACTGAGAATCATGATAAGCATGTAGGTGATCACTTGTACAAGTGTATCCCTTCACTGATGCTGCAAAACGAACAAGAGCCCAAGGGGCTTCAATATACGCCCGTATATCTGGAATTACACTGGTCTGAATATCTATGTTGTTAATATCTTTGATCTGAATTGGTAGCTAGAAATCCAGAGAAAGGTAAACGATTTTATGCTTCTGAGAATGTAACATATATCACATCTTATATTGAATGATAAACTAAAATGAGCTTTTAACTCTTGTTAACTAGGTGACCTTGAAACAAGAGCCGAGAGCTCACATATCCCACTGAAATCGACAATAGCCAAACACAAGAAAATAGTAGTTTTCCTTCAAATGGATTCCTTTCAGGCGAGAAAATTTTTCACGAAGGTAGAAAGATGTGAAGAAAGTGATGAAGTAAAAGTTTGTTCTTGAGTTAATACACAGGTATGAACTTCATAAAGGACCCCTCTCCCCATTAAATTAGTAAATATATAGTTTTTATTTCACAACAGTGTAACTAAATGTAGCTGATTCTTACATGTTTCAAACATGAGAGACAACTCCATAGGACAAATGCTATATACACGTAGGGAGACAACTCTGAATATTCCAACCTAACACATATAGGCATCTAAACTTGATTCTGTTTTGGGGGACTGCGACCTTGACCTTTGACAAATTGATCTCTCTTTGCAATGCGAGGAAGTTATACCCAAGTCTGGTACCAATCCATAGGCCTACCTTGAAATTAGAGATATCGCATGGACAACAAATGTTAATGGAAAAATGGACAGAATGCAGCATTGCCTTGCATGACCTCGTCTTCGACAGGTATATGAAAATGTGACTTTTAATGATTTCTTAAATTTGGGGTCACAGTGACCTTGACCTTTGACCTACATTTTGATATGTAACACATCTGTCCCTCTAACGTATAAACTGGCACAAAAAAGTTGTTTTTAAAGATTTTCAAATTTTGGGGTCACAGTGACCTTGACCCTCGACCGTGACCTAAATTTTGGTACACGACACATTGTCTTCCTTCAATGTATCTACTGACACAAAAAAAAAGTAAATTTAAAGATTTCTTAATACTGGGGTCACAGTGACTTTGACTATTGACCTTGTCCTAAATTTTGGTACATGACAAATCGTCTCCCCTTAATATATCAATGGACACAAAAAATCATGATTTTTAACAATTTCATGATTTTGGGGTCACAGTGACCTTGACCTTGACCCTTGACCTACATTTTGGTATGTGACACATCGTGTCCCCCCAATGTATCTACTGACAAAACAAAAAAAAGTTATTTTTAGTGATTTCTTGATTTTGGGGTCACAGTGACCTTTGATCTTCGACCTTGACCTAATTTTTGGTATGCGACACTTTGTTTCCCCCTACTGAATCCACTCATAAAAAAATAGAAATTTTTATGATTTCCTGATTTTTCGGTCACAATGACCTTTGACCTCTGACCTTGACCTATATTTGGTATGTAACACATCGTTCCCCCTTAGGGCATGCATTCACCAAAAATTAGAACTGTAGATAAATAACTGTCAATGATCAATGATTTTTCTGATGTTAGGCAACAGTGACCTTTGACCTCAACCTCAATTTCAGTAAGCGACACATCGTCTCCCCCTAGTGTATCCACTCACAAAAAAATTGCAACTGTGGATAGAAAACATTCACAGATATAGAACGGACACGAACACCTCAGTGATTTCCTGTTTTTCAACCCAGTGACCTTTGACCTCTGACTCTGACCTCGACCTCCATTTTGGTACGCGACACATCGTCTCCCTGTAGGCTATCCACTCACCAAACATTGGAACTGTAGATGGAAAATAGCCCATTGGGCTTCAATACCCCTCGGCTATCAGTTATTGTCTAAACCCAGCAATCTGAAATGTATAATATCATCAGTATATTTTTAGAACTAGATTAACAAATACCTGATCCAGTAGGGTTAACTGTAGTTCAGCTTTTTCCAAGGCCTGAGGTTCTGGTAGAGCATGACCGAATTCTTAGCTCTAAATATACTCTTCTAAAAAGCTTATAATCAAATCAAGTAATTTTATCTTGGAAATATAGATCAAGGTGCGTCATCTTCAAAAATGTTCAAGTCAATTCTAACTTAATTGCATAGGGAACATGAATTTGGAGATCTTAGACTTAACATAAAGAATTTGACCTTTTAAAAACAGGTCACGGTCAGTGATATTCTTCAACAGACTTCAGGTCCAGCCTTAAGTGGTATAAATTTGGACAATGTAGATATAATCTTTCATGAAATATTGTACTAAATAGAATCTGACCTGGATAAAATAGGTCAAGGTCAGTCATCTTCAGCACACATTTGGAGCATCACCAGATGTACACATAGTATTAATTTGGAAAGCCTAGATATATTTCTTCATGTTAGACCATAATGAACAGTATATGAACTTGAAAAAATAGGTCAAGGTCAGTCAGGCTAGGGATAGGCTTCTAGTCAATCACCAGTTGCATAAGTAATATGAATTTGGAGACCCCAGCTTTAATCCTTCAAAAAATATAGCAAATATTAAATTTGACCTTGATAAATAGGTCAAGGTCAGTCATCTTCAGTACGCCTCTGGATCTTCGCCGGATGTATACATATCATTAATTTGGAAAGCCATAATAAACAGTATATGACTTTGAAAAAAATGGGTCAAGGTCAGTCAACTTGGATGGGCTTCTAGTCAATGACCAGTTGCATAAGTAATATGAATTTGAAGACCCTAGCTTTAATACTTAAAAAAATATAGCAAATACTAGAATTTGACCTTGATAAAATAGGTCATGGTCAGTCATGTTTAACTCTTTCCCCCATATAAGCGGGTTTTGACGGCTTGTGTCGATCCCCATGTAAGCGTGTTTTGACGGGTGTTCGCCTAACCCATGAAGACGGATTTTGACGTGTCACTGAGTTCCCATGTGATGGATTACTTTTGCAATTTTTTGCGTTTACTTTGAGTAAAACCTAATTAAAACTATACATTTTCAGAAAGCCAAAATTTAAATAAATCTGACTATATAGACTGTTGGTATGTTTTGTAGTAAGGGTAAAATGAAATCGGGAGAGGAACAGAAATAATCGATGGAAAATGCGTGATTAGACACCAAATGTGTTTGGTGCGCTCCAAGAGAAACGTTCGAAAAATAGTAAAACCTGCTTCCAAATTCCTGAATATTTCATGTAACGCGAGCATAAACTACCAAAGTATCTAACCTTGATGACTAACTCGTCAAATCTGCCCATCTGAGTTTATTATAAACATTTACCGGGACCTGTTGATCTCCCGTTTTAAAATTTATCCGCCATTCTTTGTCCACGCTGTGTTTCGGCGACCACGCGCAAATAAAGGAACTGCTCCAATCACGCCGGGCCTCTGAAAAGGTCGCTCAACCATGGGCCAATCAGTGATGCTGTTTTACTTCACCTTGTTACCAGCCTTCATTCTCCTTCAAAGAAGTACATGGGACTTTTTCAGTTATAGCTCGTTCTATACCTGCCATCTCATGTCATGATATCACTGCCACATCCCGAATGTACGGAAAATAAGCTTTACAATGGTATACGATAACATAGGAATTGCAGCGGAACAACAACAACAGAATGCTGCAAAACGTAGCTAAAATGCGACAATTTCTTCGCTTTTTTCGTGATTTCCAACAGACGGAAAGCAGACACAACACATTTTCTCGCAAGATTACTTATTTTTAGATTAAACGTTGCTGATATTGATATAAAACGTGAACAAATTACGTAGAATGGGTCTGTGGGAGACCATTGGTAAATATTTTTCCACATGACATGGGACATAAAACGGGATATTTTAGATCGCTGGAAACGTATGAAAATTGAAATCAGTCCATGGGTTAAAGACCTACGCCATCACAAATCTGTTATGGGTCAGAGAGAGAAAATTCCCCACAAGTCTATGGGGGAAAGAGTTAATAGGCTTCTGACCCTTCACCCGATACATATGTGGTATGGATTCACAATGCCTGGCTATTATTCTTCTTGAGATATCATGTTCACAAGAAAGATGGACAGACAGACAGACAGACAGACAGACGGACAGATGACGCTGACGACGACAATACCCTTCGGGCAAAATTTGTCCGAGGCGTAAAAACTGCTCCAGATATAGACCGGACACGAGGGACGGACGGATGGACAGATGGATGGAAACCGCCATCACATAATACGTCCGCCTTTTGGCGGGCGTATAAAAAGTTGGTCAGGTGAAACAAAAGTTCCAAACTCTTCTCTGCAAACTTTTACCACATAACGTGTGTCTTTCAGTATACCAAATTACTGAGCTGGTGTAACTGGACTACAATTGTTCTACTACGATGATTTCATTGGCCGAGAACAGTCAGCGGGTCGTGAATTATCTTTTCTCGGGCGAGCATGTGATGTTATTGTGTCATGCCAAAGAAGGATTCGTCCATGCCTTGCCTGCACATGGTTTCAAATGTGCAGATATTACATCAGACCACATGGGCTATAGAAATATACTAGGCTTTCCCCATGTCTGAGTAGTATTGACATTATTCTCTCATTATTTCCTGTACATTTTTGGCCGGATCGGATTTCACTGCCTGATAAACTAAACACAAAATTACTTTGGCGACTAAACACTTCATGAACCAAAGATTTGCTCGCCACTTTGGCGATTTACTCTATTTTTTAATCGACACATTGGCGAGCAGCTGAACAATTCAGTCATCAGTTGTCATTTTATAGTCACCATTGTTGAGTTGTCGACCGGGTTTTGTGAGCACTGGAGGATTTCTTGAGATGGGGTCATTTCTCACGCTTACTTAATATTGGAGAGCCCAATACTGTACTGTCCAACATAAGAAATAGCAGACATTTGGGGCCGAGTGAGGGTTAACCTTGTGTGCACCCAACGACCCCCCCCACAAGACTCCTGTTAACTAGCAGCTTCCCATAAACATACACTTCAATATCAAAATTATATTTCAGCAAAATTGCATTTATTTTGCATTATAAACTCAACTTTTTAATCAGAACAGCTAGTGTGCCCATTCATGACACGAAGTTCCTTTGAATTGATCAAAGTTGAAAACTTGAGTCTATATTCATTTTGTCTCTGAATGTCCTGTCTTACACATTAACTTTGAGCAAGTTAAAACAAAACTGATTACCTTGACTGTCTATAACAAAATAATACTGATTGATATCATGACTATTAAAACCATAATCATGGCGAAGAAGACAGCATTTAGAATAGGACGAATTTTTATAGTAAAATGCTTGGGCCAAAATTTCATGAAAAGAAATTAAATCATTAAACCTTCAAATAAAGCTGGGTATAATCTATAGTCAAAATGATCATCCACGATCCCCCCCCAATTGTACCCTCATGCAGGGACATCCAAATTGGACCAGAGTTCATGATTTTTGCAGATGTGGCCGGTACCACTTTTGGGCAAGGCTTTGGTGTAAGACCTCCCATTGAAAAGGTAATATCCTGGACAAAAGACTGACAATACAACTTGCAGCAGATCCTTTGTCAATTATATTTCGTGAGTCTTACACCAAATCGTTGCCCACTTTTGTGTATTTTAATTACTGCTAATGTAAGGGTTAATGTAGAGGCTTAATCTTTACTTGCTCTGTGTTGGAATTCTACATGTTCAGAGTGGGTAATTGTTTTAAGTGTCCTTTGTCTTCGTTTAACTTGCAACCTGCTGGTAGATATGCATTGTGTTACAAAGAAGCCTGAACCTGCTTAGTGATTGGTCAGTAGTTTAAATCTTCAATCAGGAGTTATCCTGATTGGCTGTATTTTGAATTTGTTTCAATCTGCTTTTAAATCTGTCAGTCCACTTTATGTAGAGCAGACCAGTTTATTAATTTGTCTGGACTATTCTCTGGATTGGAATCAAGGTTAGTTGTTGCTATTTTTACTACATTTTGCACTGCATTAAGTTTATTGAATGTAAGCTTGCTACTATATTAATGGTAGTATAATGTGGGTTCTAACTTATTTTGTAGAAAATTAGTGTAGTAGCCATTTTTATTAATAATATTTTCTTTATTTCTAAGAACCTAGCTAATCTATGTCCTTATGGGAAAGAACAGAATTAACAAAGTAACCATTTTCATTAATAATATTTCCTTTGTTTATTTCAAAGAGCCTAGCTAATCTATGTCCTTATGGGAACATTTGAAATCTCTTTTTCATCCAGATCTATATTGCAAGAAATAAGCAAACATCGGGAAGAATCCATGCAGATATTGCAAAAGAATGAACAAATGTTTACTTTCGAGATCTGATGGGATACGGTACGGTACCCAGAATGGCTGGCTGCTTCTATTCGCCAAACAACAATGACGGATTACGGTACACGAGTACTTTATACAAAATTTGAAGCTCAAAACTGTCGAAATAATGCATTGCGGAGCATTGCTGCTTGTATGGCTATTGACAACTATAGTTTGCAGGCCGACATATGGATTAAATGATCGTCTTGCAGATATCTATTTTGTTGTTGCACTTGTGAACATAGTATTTCGTAGTCAAATTTTATCAATGGGAAAAATAGTTCAGTGACATCACGACCAAGTGTAGTATTGTTTTTTTCTTCTTTTTTTTTCTCATGCTACATGTATTATCCAATCAACGTGTTTGAAAGTGTTATGTTACTAGGTACATACGATATTTATGTCATGGCTTTAGTTTATGTCACTGAATACCAGCAAAGTTATGTGATAAATGAATATAAATTTCAGAACGATGTGACACAGATTAATGATTTATGCTCATGTTGTACCCGGGAAACAGGGTGGGGGGGAGGTGTATCAGGAGATGAATATGCTTGTGGTTATCCAAATGTACATGCAGCAGTTCTAAGTTCTAAGCTATAGCTAGCTGGAACAGATTTCATAGATATAAATGTATGGGACACCATTCCCCAATAACACACCTACCTCAAAGTTTTGTAAACAAAGCCACATTTGAAGGGGAATCCTACACAAGAAATTCACTTTTCTGGCATAAAATCCACATGGAATTAACACTGAAGTTTTAAACAACTTTTGCCAGAAATGAATACTTATAAATATGGCAAGCAAGTTCTACTGGGTTAAGCTTGAAACGTCATTCAATATGTAGGATTTATTGGCAAATAGTTGGAATAAACATTTCAAACAAGTGCACAACTTTCAACGGAATTACATCTTCCTGACGAGCAAACATCATACACAAGAAATCCTGTTTTTTTGCCTGAAAAATCCACATGGAATTAACACTGAAGTTTTGAACAACTTTTGCCAGAAATGAATACTTATAACATGGCAAGCAAGTTCTACTGGGTTAAGCTTGAAACGTCATTCAATATGTAGGATTTATTGGCAAATAGTTGGAATAAACATTCCAAACAAGTGCACAACTTTCAAGGGAATTACATCCTCCTGATGAGCAAACATTTTATCATACACAAGAAATCCTGTTGTTTTTTTGCCTGAAAAATCCACATGGAATTAACACTGAAGTTTTGAACAACTTTTGCCAGAAATGAATATTTATAACATGGCAAGCAAGTTCTACTGGGTTAAGCTTGAAACGTTCAATATGTAGGATTTATTGGCAAATAGTTGGAATAAACATTCCAAACAAGTGCACAACTTTCAAGGGAATTACATCCTCCTGATGAGCAAACATTTTATCATACACAAGAAATCCTGTAGTTTTGCCTGAAAATCCACATGGAATTAACACTGAAGTTTTGAACAACTTTTGCCAGAAATGAATACTTATAACATGGCAAGCAAGTTCTACTGGGTTAAGCTTGAAACGTCATTCAATATGTAGGATTTATTGGCAAATAGTTGGAATAAACATTCCAAACAAGTGCACAACTTTCAAGGGAATTACATCCTCCTGATGAGCAAACATTTTATCATACACAAGAAATCCTGTTTTTTTGCCTGAAAAATCCACATGGAATTATGAAGTTTTGAACAACTTTTGCCAGAAATGAATACTTATAACATGGCAAGCAAGTTCTACTGGGTTAAGCTTGAAACGTCATTCAATATGTAGGATTTATTGGCAAATAGTTGGAATAAACATTCCAAACAAGTGCACAACTTTCAAGGGAATTACATCCTCCTGATGAGCAAACATTAAGGCATGGAAGTCAGTTCCCCACTTGGGTTTACCATGATTCTACAAGGGAGTGAAATTACTCCGGGTTGTTTTTAAAAATTGATAATAACATTTGATGCTAATTAACTTATGATTCGGAGTATTGAATCAGTTCTTTATTTAATTAATGCATGTGATTCTGCTGTTCTGCTCGGATACATGCATTTACCCGCATTAAATAATGATTCCAGGATAATAATTCAATAGGAACTAAATCAACACAGTATTAATGTCGTCAGTTTTCATTGTCGTACTACTTTATTTGGAAAAGAAGTGGTTCCTAAATAATTATTTTGCCCGAAGAAATTCTGACTTTAGGGGCCAATGGCTCCTAGACAATGAGCAAACATTTCATAATTGTCTTTATCACATAACTGCGGTGTTATTAGGGACATATGGTCATGACATAATTATCGTATGCACCTAGGTAAATAACACTTTCAAACACGCTGATTGGATAATACATATAGCGTGAGAAATCAAATAACTAGGCTTGGTCATGACGTCACCGAACTATTTTTCCCATTGATAAAATTTGACTACGAAATACTATGTTTACAAGTGCAACAACAACATAGATATCTGCAAGACGATCATTTAATCCAGATACATGCATCGGCTTGCAAACTAAAGTTGTCAATACCCACACAAGCAGCAATGCTCCGCAATGTATTATTTCGACAGTTTTGAGCTTCAAATTTTGTGTAAAGTACTCACGTACCGTAGTCCGTCATTGTTGTTTGGCGAATCGAGTCAGCCCGCCATTTTGGGTACCGTACCGTATCCCGTCAGTCTTGAAAGTAAACATTTGTTCATTCTTTTGCAATATCTGCATGGATTCTTCCCGATGTTTGCTCATTTCTTGCAATATAGATCTGGATGATTAGAGAGTTTGTCAGCCTAGCATGTCGTCACCTCGTTGAGAACTCGCCAACATGTCGCGCACATGATGACATGCAGCGAACACGAGTGTAACTCATGGCATTACATGATCAAAAATAAATAATGTATGAAGAACAGCCAGTTAACAAATTGCACTTATTGCATTCTGTTGTGAAATGGTCTACAATTTTTTGAAATACTGTGAAAAATGAACAGCCTTAAAAGGGAGGTGCTCGAGCTCTGTTGCCTTTGGGAACTATATCGGCTTAGCGTATACAGCAACTTGTAAGGCTGTGATGCGCCCGAGCCAGGGCCGTTTTTTTGTTGAGAATGAAACAAAGAAAAGAAATTTTGAGATAGATTTGATGATGAAATCTTTTGAATTATTGCGTTTATAATTTACTTAAAATAGTTATGTGATAAACAGAATCTTACACTCGTGGCAATTTAATATGAAAGTTATGACACTCGTTGAGTAAGTTTTATATCTTGCTTGCTATGATATGACAGAAATATATTTGTAAGCGACGTTAAATCATATTCACTCACCCATAACTTTCATATTAAATAGCCACTCTTGTATTTAAGCAGTATAGCTACCATATAACCAACTATGATATGATTAGCTGAACATTTATGACTAGCCATGTACAGTCATCACATAAAGCAAATTTAATCTTTCCCTTGTGGCAACATGCAACACAAAGTTATGCTGCTCAACCACTTGGGGGGTTCTCGACAAGAATGTGGACAATAGCATCAGTGATACAAGGCAGTTGTATATGGCGCCGTTTGTCACTTTCTGATTTAATCTACTGATTTATAAATATCGGGTATTTAGCAGTCGGATATATAAATGTGCATACAATGAGCGTGAAATAAACACCGACTTTAGTCAATTTTAAATCCTATATCAGCGAATAAAATCCGAGAAATATTTATAAATACCTATATTAGATTTCAAGATATATATATCTCTCGTTGTGTTATTTCTGGGATATAAATTCCTCCACAATATATATATATATTCCTGACAAACGATTTCTTATTTATATATCCGAGGTAACGTATCTTACTGATATATAAATATTTCAAAATGTGCTGTTGGGTATATATATATCCAGTCTTCGTCTAACTCCGGATTTACAAATACTGAACTGAGAAAGTCTCATATATAGATATCCCATTTATAGTATGCTAATAGTATGCTGATGAGTCTCAAAAACCGATGACGTCGTCGGTTTTGGTGTTGGTTTAAATCATATTGTCTATTTCGTGTTTCAGGTGACAAAAGTCCTTGTGATCCGTGGGCAAGACATAATGAATACTAATAATAATAGCTTTCTATAAATTCTGTGCTTCTGCGAATACGCTGGTTAAAAGTAAGAAGTACCTGAATGAATTTGCCCGATAATATTCACAGATGGCCCACAAATTAGCGTGTGTTTACAATACCGCACTTGAGAATTTGCGGAATGATTGAGTGGTGTTTGCTGACCCTTGGTACACTTGAAGAGGCTTAGTGTGACATCATCATTTTTGCGGTAAACGTATCGCAACTCATTAGCATATTATAACTGGGATATCTATATATGAGACTATCTCAGTTCAGTATTTGTAAATCCGGAGTTAGATGAAGATGGATATATATATACAGGGCTCGTTTTTCGACGGGAATCCGGGAATCCGATTCTCTTATTATTCCCGTAAATTCGCCATACGAGAATCCAAGTGGATTCCCGTAACATAAAGTCAAATTAAAAATAATTGTATACTTTTAATCCTCTTGAAAATGACGATCAGCGAAACAGGAAGTCCAAAACTAGGAAGGAAAAAAAACTAGGTAGGAAAAAATGCTACCTAGGCGATGATCTTTACTAACACCCGAAGCGAGAAAAACTTGTTGTTGTTGTTAACCGATGTCAAAACCTTTGATGAGAGCATGCCCTGCTTTAGAGCTAAAAATAAATTTAGCCTCGTTATGCTTCGGCAAGCGTCGACGTTCGATTAGACCTCAACGCTCCAGATTTGCTTGCACCGCTGGAGAGACCATTGGAGATCGCCAGTCGCCGAGGTATATTTCAAGTCACGGATATTCTTCAGATCAATGGTCACGGTGAACAGATCGGGAACCCACGCTCAGATGTTAGACAAACGAGTAAAAAAAGGTTAACGACGGATGACTGTCAAACTGTACGCATTGCGACAGAAAAGCGGACGAAGGAAAATGTGCAAGGTTTACTGAAACAAATTCCATTCTTTGTCTACTGCCAAAGAATTCCATTGTTACCATATCATTTAGTTTTTTTACAAACATTACAAACGTGAAGCTGATCTAGAGAATGTTTTCTAATAGCCTGACAGGGGCGACACTGTAACCAGACAACATGAGGTTGTTTGTGTCGTGCTTCTCAATCACCGTACGTTCACTGATCATATTCCGTGAACATAAAATGCTAATAACTTTATACATATCGGGGCTTCCGTCATCGTGCCTGATAATGTGAAAATGAATGATAGGCTACTGGGGAATGCTAGATTGTGTTGTGTTTTTTTTGTTTTTTTTTAATAGGTTTAATTATTTATCATTTGACCAGTGAAAGTAATTATTTATCATTTGCCTAGCAATTATCAAAATTAATTAATTATTTGTCATTCTGTCTTCTTACTACAGGAGGTAATAAAAACATTTTGAAACTCAAGAAAGTTTGCGGGTGGGCATAAAAAATAAAATCCTCAGGACAACAATGGATAGTTTTCTTATCAAACTCCATCGTTTAAACATAAATTGCATATCAGCATATATAGAAATTTTGACAAAATTTAGTGTACAATTAAGTTTTGGGTGGGACAGGTAGAAAAAACCCTTACCTGTCACATGTAACAGGTGGATTAAAAAAAACATTTCATGCCATTTCATTACTGATGCCGTCAGTGTTCATATCAATCGAAACAATCACAAGATCTCTTCCCATGTGTAGATATGAATTCGTTTGCCTTTTATTGCATTTACAGTGAAGTAATTACAATTCATGTGAAATTTCCACACACATTTTCCGGACTCCATGCTGGTTCTAAATTTTAATGACCACGTATAAAGTCTGTCTGTTCGTCTTCAATAATTCCGAAAGTCACGATGAGCTGAAAGTTAGAAGTTTACTATATATTGTTCAAGCATTTTATTGACATTTCTTCAGGTTGTCAAATTGAAATAAAACTCAGAGTATTGATATAATTCAACATAATTCAGCTCACTCACATTATTGGCATTCTTGTAATCCACGACGATAAAATTGGATTCCCGTGGATTCCTGTGTGACTAAATTACGGGAATCCATTTGGATTCTGGTTAAATTTGACGAAAAACGAGCCCTGATATACCCAACTACACATTTTGAAATATTTATATATCAGTAAGATATGTTACCTTGGATATATAAGTAAGAAATCCTTTATCAGGAATATATATATATATGGTGGAGAAATTTATATCCCAGAAATAACACAACGAGAGATATATATATCTTGAAACCCAAAATAGGTATTTATAAATTTTTCTCGGATTTTATTCGCTGATATAGGATTTAAAATTGACTGAACTTGGTGTTTATTTACTAGGATGAAAGTAACTCCGAAAATGGAAGTCATTGATCTGTGGGAATAATGGATTTTGGTGTTTATTTCACGCTCATTTTTTGCAAATTTATATATCCGACTGCTAAATACCCGATATTTATATATCCGACTGCTAAATACCCGATATTTATAAATCAGTAGATTAAATCAGAAAGTGACAAACGGCGCCTCATAGTTGTATTGTGTGGCGGACTCCCAGGAGACAGCATCACATTCGCTTGGGTAGCAGTGGGTGTCTTGTCGATGTTGTTGTGATTATATATATTGTTATGCCCCCACCCATATTTATATGGAGGGGGGGGGGGGCATATACATGTAGGGTTTGGTCTGTCCGTCCTTCCGTACGTACATACGAAGTTTTCGAGCAATAAATCTCCAATGGATGGACGCTTTCACTTGAAATTTTGTTCACTGGTGTACATCCATAAGACCTTGAATGGGATTGCGTTTCGAGAAAATCTGCTTGCAGGTGGCGCCACCATTTGGCGTTAAATGAGCCTACTGGCTAGGTTAATACATGTACAAGATGGGGTTTCCGGGCAATAGATCTATAATGGGTTGACGCTTTCCATTGAAATTTTGTTCACTGGATTACAGCCATAAGATCTTGAATGGGATTGTATTTCGAGAAAATCCGCCTACAAATGGCACCACCACATAGTGTTATTAATGGTCCTAGGCTAGGTTAATACATGTACAAGATGGGGTTTCCGGGCGATAAATCTCCAGTGGTTTGATGCTATAACAGAGCCATAAGACATGTACATGTAAAATAACTATAACAGAGCCATAAGACATGTACATGTAAAATGAACATGTACCTCAATTATATTCCATTATTATTTAATGTTTGTTTATTGTGAATTTGTATTATAAGTATGGAGTTATTAGTTACTGATAAATGTATACACTCAATATTATGTAACACATGTTATAACTCGGATTTAATGCTATGAGTTTACTTTTGTAATAAGATTTTATGATAACAGTTCTATTAGTTCATAGCTCTTGAAAGTTGACATTTAATTAGTGTTGTTAGACCATTTCTGACCAGCTGGTGCAAAGACAGGAGCCAGGTGTCAATTGTAGTCAGACTGTCATTTTAGTCTCAGATAATCCTTGTTGTTATTAGGTAAGAGTCCCTACTGTTAATTGAGATGTCATACTGAATGAACAGGATAGCTGGCAGACATGACAGGACGTTAGGATTACTTGAACAATTGTTGAAAGTGTGTTATGATTGTTAAGAATGTCTACCTGTGGATTTCACTAAAACTATAATGTATATAAATATGTATGCAGTAGGAAACCAAGTCAGTTCACTTTTGGAATTCATCTTGGCATGCGACTTTGCAGCGCCAAGGCAGTTAGTAAATTTAAGTTATATAGGTAACACTTGTAAATGTAGATTACTATATGTACTAACATATAGTTTCTGTAATAACTGGAAGTGCTGTATAATTGTGTATATTAGAATTAATATTACGTCAAGGTTAAATAATTAGAATAGGGTAAATAAAGCTAGGTTGTGTTATATTTAACATGGACTACGAGTTACTTATTAATGTGATAACCAGTGAGCCCAACTAGGTTATAGATGATGGAGATACCCGGCCTGTAATCTTCTAAGATTGACAGACTTTCTCAGTACAAACTGCTCTTAGCTCCCCAAACTAAGAGATTTCATATCGGAATATATATGATGACATTGGAATATTCAACGAACGGTGAACACCCAAAGGAAAAACAACAGAAGAATGATTAGACGAAGATGAAATAATTCAAGCCACCTTTGATGACTGACAGAACCAGCTAAAGAGCCTGAGTACCAAGAAAGAGTGACAAACACCAAGAGTAAGTATAATCGCCATATGATTTACTAACTAGCTTGTTTTATCTATCTTGTCTTGGAAATTCAAACTGATTTAACCTTAAACAGTAAAATGGCCAGCTGGAAGTGCAACAAACACAACTGTCAAAGAGTTGGTAGAGCTTACAATAGCATACATTGTCAAGTGAGACCTAACATTTCTCTCACAACACCCCTTGAGAAAAGCTCAGTGCATATCAAGGTTGGCAAGTTAAAAACACATGCTTTAGTCGACACAGGGGCAAGCATCTCTTGCATTTCACAAAGGTGTTTGCAGAAAGCCTACCCAAATGCAGTCGTTAATACATGTAATTTACGAGCCATTACAGGTGTTTGTGGTGAAGTTCATTCCGTCTTAGGCGTAGTGAATTTACCAATTCAATTTGAAGATCTTGAAGAGCTCAATGGAGAATTTTATGTATTTAAAACATTACACAAAGATGTAATTTTAGGAGAGGATTTCCTAAGGAAATATGATGCAAACATTGATTTTAAAAGGAACAAACTATTGCTTTGCAATGGTCAGTTTAACATTTCCATGGCGACTGAAACAAACAACAAAACATATGGACATAAAGAATCTGGGAGTGCTAAAACAACAGACATTATTCTGGTTAAACCAAAGCGTGAAATAAATTTTCCTGTATATGTACCTGAAGCAGGTGATGGAAATTTGATCTTATTGGAGCCAATAGAGTCACTTTCAGCAAAATATAGCATTGCAGGTGCGCGCACTGTCGCAAAAGTTAGAAACAAAATGGCTATTTACAAAGTAATGAACCCATCCAACCTTCCTGTCTATATCGAGAAGCATGCAACAATTGCCACATTTCACGTAGTTACACCAGACTCTATTACAGCAATGAAACAAGAGAATACGTCAAACAACTCCGCTGATGTAAATTTCATGGAAGGAGACACGAAAAGTGATGCTTATTATGCTAACCTAGCACGAGACCTAGGAATAACACTAGACGATTCCATACTTACACCCAAGCAAAAGGAGTCATTTTTAGCATTTCTTGGTCGTAACCGTGACGTTTTTGCCAAAGATATGAGTGAATTAGGCAAAGCTAGTGCTCATTATCACAGAATTTTCACTAAAACAGAGAAACCGATTTATTCACGTCCATACCGACAAAGCCCCCAGACAAAACAGCGATGTGATGAATTAGTGAAAGAAATGTTAGAAAATAACATAGTTGAACCATCACTATCTGAATGGTCATCCCCTGTAGTGCTTGTGAAAAAGAAAAATGGAAAATATAGATTTGCGGTAGACTATCGCAAGCTGAATGCGATCACAGAACCGATTTCTTTTCCCATCCCATTGTTATCAGATGCTATCGACTCTGTAGCACAGGCAAAGTCTAAAATATTTTCTGTTCTTGACCTGGCAAGTGGTTTTTGGCAAATTCCACTACATGAAGACACGAAACCAAAAACCGCATTTACGACGGATCAGGGAAGGTTCCAATTCCGAGTTCTCCCGTTTGGAATGAGAAATTCGCCCGCCAGCTTCTGTCTCATGATGTCACAGGTCCTTGCCGGCCTTACTTATCTTCACACCCTATGCTATTTAGATGATATTTTATGTCATTCAAACACATTGGATGAACATATGGTCCATCTTGGACAAATTTTCTCTCGCTTACGGGAAGCAAATCTTAAATTACAACCGCCAAAATGCACATTTGCACAACGACAAGTTCCGTATCTAGGACATGTGCTAAGTGATCAAGGTATTCATGTGGATGAAGCCAAAGTTCATGCTGTTAAGTCATTTCCCAGACCAAAATCACAGAAAGAGGTTCGAAGTTTCCTAGGATTATGCAATTACTATCGCAAGTTTGTACAAAATTATGCTTCAATAGCATCCCCCATGAATCAACTTCTTCAGAAAGATGTTAAATTCAAATGGACCGATGACACTGAAAATTCATTCAAAAGACTCAAACAAGAACTTGTCACAGCCCCCATATTAGCATATCCAGATTTCCAAAAAGAATTCATTATTTCAACAGATGCGTCTGATAGTGCAATAGGATATGTTTTAGGACAAAAAGATGAAAAAGGCAATGAACATGCTATAGCCTTTGGCGGACGATCCCTGCGCGGTAGTGAAAAGACATGGCATATCTCAGAGAAAGAAGGTCTTGGATTAGTTGAATCAGTTCGTGCCTTTCGTCCATACATCGCAAATGGTCACTTTCGTGTTTTCACTGACCACATTGCCCTCACTTGGTTAAACAACATAAAAGCTAACAAAGGTAGACTAGGCAGGTGGGCCCTCGAGCTTCAAGAATACAATTTCACAATTCAGTACAAGCCAGGAGCTAAAAATGGAAATGCTGATGGTTTGTCTAGAAGAGAATATGAAGCAACCACAACTGAAAGTACAGAAGAAACCATTGTGAGTAGTATAGAAACCACATATTTATCCAATACAGAGAATCAGAATGAGCCAATTGAGGCAACTCTAACATATAGGGAACCGAAACATGCTCATTTAGCAACTATATGTCCAAAAGATACAATTGTTGTGGCACAAGTCAATACTGAAATTGTAATTTCAAATCCATTTTTGGAGGGCACACAACGTGAGTGTCCTGATTTGGCCCCGATCTTTGCCTACAAAGAAAATGGTGATCTACCGGATGATCCAAAACAGAGTCGTCGCTTAGTTGCGGAAGCATATCATTATGTGATTGAGGACGGAATTCTGTATCATTTCTTTAATACAAAAAATAAAAAGGCTGCCGATTCTTATACCAAACAGATAGCTGTTCCTAGAGGTAATCGCAAAGATATACTCCAAGCCTATCATGATTCAGTGCTAGGAGGTTGCCACCAAGGTCAAGAAAGAATGTATGCTGCTATAAGATCCAAATATCATTGGGATAAAATGTACACAGATGTGTGTACCTATGTACGTACATGCACGACATGTCAACAGATCAAAACAAATGTTCATGATAAGCCTGCACCACTTAAACCCTTGCCATATGAACGTGCTTTCTCGCGGCTTCATATTGACATACTCGGCCCACTTCCAAAAACTCCGGATGGTTTCAAATATCTGCTCCTTGTAGTCGATTCTTACAGCAAATGGCCAGAATGTTTTCCTATGAAAACCCAGGAAGCCACTGAAGTTGCATCCATTCTATACCGAGAGATTCTCACACGTTATGGGTCACCAGACAAATTAGTCAGCGATCGCGGTGCTCAATTCATGTCCAAACTCATAGCAGCCATGACAGAACTATTCAACATCAAACATGCTAAAACTAGTTCATATCATCCTGCAACCAATGCTACATGTGAAAGAATGAATCGCGTCATTGAGCAGGGTCTAAGAGCCTACATCAAGGAAGACCAAACTGATTGGCCAGATCATATACCAGGTATTATGATGGCATACCGCATGACCCCAGCCACTCAATCAACTGGCTTATCTCCTTATCAAATGCTGTTTGGTAGACAGATGAGAACACCAATTGATACCTCTCTAATTCCAAAAGAAACACTGTCAAAGGATCATAGAACATATTTGTCAAAAATTCTAGACAATCTGGCTGAGTATAGAAAAATTGCAGATGAAAATTTGAAAAAAGCCCAAACAAAATACAAAACTTATTATGATAGAAGAACAAAGGAACCAACATTCGAGCCAGCACAAAAGGTATGGTTATATTGTACGAAAAAGACTGTGGGCCGATCTCCCAAACTAACAAAAAAGTGGGAAGGACCATATTATGTTGTATTGGTTGGACAAAACTACACATACAAATTACGCAAATGTAGTGACGATAAAGAAGTGAAATCAATGATTCATGCAAACCGTCTCAAAAAGTTTCATGACCCAGCAGACAGGCCAAACTATGAGCCTGAAAATTTACCACAAACAAATGATGAACTCAATCCAGAAGAAATAGAGTCAGAAAATGATAAAAACGAGACAAATACCAATGACAAACGGAACAATGAAACAAAGGAAACAAAAGAGCATCATGTGCCAAAAACAAAAGCAGCACTTAAAAACAATGAACAGGCAAAAACAAGAGTAACACCCAAAACTATTCAACATCCTAAAGGTACCAGTACAATGCCAAGATCAAGTACAAATCAAGAGCCCAACTCGGTAACAACACCAAACAAATTCCTAGTGACTGAAATTGACAAAATTCTAGCATCAAAACGTTACAATGGACGAATGTGCTACAGGATTAAATGGGTAGACAACACTAGAGGCTCCACCTGGGAGTATGATACGAGTCTCCCAGATGAGCTGCGTCGACAATATCATGCCGACAAAACATTGTCTGGCAAGAAGAGGCGCAAACCTTTAGGCCAAAATAAGTTTTTCATGAAGAAATCTGAACAAACTGTGGCTTGTGTTAACTCAGATCGAAGTGAGTTAATGTCCAAACAGCAACCCATGATAGATATTAAAAGGATAAAAATAGATATGATTCAGAAAATCAAGTTCATTGATGGCATGTATTATGTGAAAGTGTTATACAAAACGAAGGAACAGGTGCGTGGCGCAGCCTGGTTCCCACTTGATCAGATACCCCAAAACAAAATACACCACTTAATTGTACATGTACGACACGTGATTCATCAGACAGAAAAAGAATGGTATGAGGAAAATCCCTTCGATTGCCACTTAGTTCAACGACGAACTTCAGTGCCACACTCCCTCAAGGTTTATAAGTTCCAGTTTCATCTGGGAACACCAGTATTCAAATTTAGATATATGCCACATCAGTGGAGTCCTATCGATATATATAATATCGATAATATTGATCTGAATTCGGTGTATGATTTTCTTCAGGATTTCGACAGGCACAATATACATGTTCGATTTGATAGGAGCATATATGCATAGTTTGATATTGGCAAAAGAGGTACCGTAAGAACATAACTATGCTTAGACAACCACAGGACTGGTCCGAGACTTGTCACCCCTGACAGATTCTGTGATACTCTTAAATGTGGCTTGACAAACCATATTCGAGTACAAAAGGAATATGTAAATAATTACTTACTACTTACAAGTTGTTGCATTATGTGTTGATTTATTGGTGTAATTTATTATAATTCACACTAACATGACTAACTTATATTATGTTGTGAAAGCTTCAAGGATCTTGGGAATGTAGAGGTATGCACTTTATACTCTCATGTATGTATGTATGTATATGGATACATGAATACTACCTACATGTATGTTTATTCTTTCCTAGAAAATAATTGTTTAATAGGACTTAAAATTTTTGTGAATCATTCATGTTGACTTAGTATACACTTATGGATTTTCAAAATAAAAAGGTATGGTTTCTCTGTTGTGCTCTTTTACTGAGACACCGGTTGAAGATCAAGTGCTAGGGTCAGACTTGTCTGCAGCAAGTCTTCCCATCAAACTTTTTCAGCCAGGGTTTCAAGTGAAAAGCAACATTACATTTTCTATTTTTGATTTTCAGGCATTATATTTAATTATCCAACATGAATTCTTTCTCAAATTCATTCAATTATGTTCTTTACAATAGATCACTGGTGTCAGAATAAGTATTGCCAGAGCCTATCTCTCATTACATAATGATCAGTGTCCTTATTATGCATTTGGAATATTGTATCTAAACAAGAATATATATGTATATAGTCCTCAATACAACCCATGTATGTAAGTATGTAAATGCTGTATGATACATATAACAAAATTATAAAAAAGAAAAAAAAAAAAAAAAAAAAATGAAGATTGACTAAATAATCACTCTTGAATGATAATGAATATCTTTGTTCCTATTCTATGTATACAGATATATCCTAAACATTGCTAACTCTCTGCATTTCACATCTGAGTGTTTCAGCTGTATGGTGTCCACAGACAGAAGTGACACAAGAAAGCCAAGGGCAAAAGCTCTCCACTCCAGACAAGGATCAGCAACCTCAGTCACAGTTCAACACTAAAGACCAACATTGTACAGGAACCTTCAACTTCAATCAACATCACACAAGAACTTCTAAAAACTCCACCAAACATCGATTAAAATGACTACCACAGACAATTTATTACAGTTTCGGGACGAAACTTATTCGGGGACGGAGGGAACTATAACAGAGCCATAAGACATGTACATGTAAAATGAACATGTACCTCAATTATATTCCATTATTATTTAATGTTTGTTTATTGTGAATTTGTATTATAAGTATGGAGTTATTAGTTACTGATAAATGTATACACTCAATATTATGTAACACATGTTATAACTCGGATTTAATGCTATGAGTTTACTTTTGTAATAAGATTTTATGATAACAGTTCTATTAGTTCATAGCTCTTGAAAGTTGACATTTAATTAGTGTTGTTAGACCATTTCTGACCAGCTGGTGCAAAGACAGGAGCCAGGTGTCAATTGTAGTCAGACTGTCATTTTAGTCTCAGATAATCCTTGTTGTTATTAGGTAAGAGTCCCTACTGTTAATTGAGATGTCATACTGAATGAACAGGATAGCTGGCAGACATGACAGGACGTTAGGATTACTTGAACAATTGTTGAAAGTGTGTTATGATTGTTAAGAATGTCTACCTGTGGATTTCACTAAAACTATAATGTATATAAATATGTATGCAGTAGGAAACCAAGTCAGTTCACTTTTAGAATTCATCTTGGCATGCGACTTTGCAGCGCCAAGGCAGTTCGTGTATGTAAGTTATATAGGTAACACTTGTAAATGTAGGTTGCTATATGTACTAACATATAGTTTCTGTAATAACTGGAAGTGCTGTATAATTGTGTAAATTGGAATTAATATTACGTCAAGGTTAAATAATTAGAATAGGGTAAATAAAGCTAGGTTGTGTTATATTTAACATGGACTACGAGTTACTTATTAATGTGATAACCAGTGAGCCCACCTGGTTATAATATGTTAAACATAGATCCAGTTATTCTACATGTACTGTTCCAAGAAAGGATCATAATACTTACATTTGTAATCATTTTCAGGTTGAAAATAGTCCATTTTATCATTGAATAAAATATTTCCAATGCTGAAGATATACTTAAAAAAGAGCAGAAGAATGATCCACTGAGAGCCATGCGTCAATGCACTTGCCGTAGCTATCGGGATAGATCTATTGTCTAAAGATTAAATTCAATTCTAGTGCAAGTCTGGTATTCAGACTTAGACATTTTGAACAAAAATGTTTCACCAAAATGGATTTTTGGAGGGACCAAGTTCAAGGGAAGTAATCCAAATTATCAACATGTCACCTAACTCATTATGGAAAGGTAGGGTAAACATTCCAAATATTCGATCACCGGAAGTGATTTCAAGACCCCAAAAATCAGAGGGTGATCGTAAATACTGGAACGTCCGGTAAGGAGAAAAAAATCCATGATCGTATCATTGGAATGTGGTCTGTTTGCCCGACAGAGTTATCTCCCCTTGTTCACTGACCTGACTGACGTGCTTGTGCAGTTTGCTTCGTATTTTAATCCACTATATTTTGTACGGCTGTTATAAAAATGCTTATTAAAAGAAAATACACTGAAAGTTGTTGGCCTATTGTTGAGTATTTAATATTGTTTATCTTCTATGTTTTTTCTTCTTTTTGACGTGAACAGAAATGAGCACCATAAAGACACTTGCATCCAGATGTTTTTGTTTTTTGTTTTTTTTTTTTTTTTAATTTGTCCATAGCAATAATAAATATATACAGAGCAAACATTGATCTCAATTAATTAATTGGTACACTGTGGGATTGAAACACTATGCTATAGTCATCAGGAGAATTGTCTTTACTGGATACATCATCTGAATGTATATAGATTGGCTATTTTGACACAGAGCCAAACCTTTCACAATATGTATGTTCAACTACTCGATATTTAGTCAATAATTAATTGGTACACTGTGGGATAAAGAAACTATGCAATATAGTCATCAGAAGTGTTGTCTTTACTAGATACCTCTTATCATCTGAATAGATATAGATTGGCTATTTAACTACATGTATAGAACCTGTTGTTCAAAGCCAAACACAATATATGTATTCAACTACCCGATATTTGATCAATAATTGGTACACTGTGGAATAAAAAAAAAAAGGACTCTGCAATATAGTCATCAAAATATAGTCATTACTAGATACATTTTATCATCTGAATATATCTAATTTGAATTTTGACTACATGTACAGTCAAACATTTCACAATATGTATTTTCAACTACTTGATGTTGGATCAATAAAGTTATTCAATCAAATCAATCCATTGTTCCCAGTTTTCTTCCAGAACTTGCCTTTTATCTTGTAAACACATATTTACCTTTTCACAAAGATAATATTTTCTGAGCTCCTGTTTAACACACTCCACATGAGGAGTTCTACCCTGAATGGTGGCTCGATAAATACAAAAATTTGTTAACAAAGAAACTAAGTTCAATACCTCCATACTGCGACCAAAAAAACCCAAGATAATATTCTGTGGCGTAAAAACTATTTCCTTTGATGTCTTGTATTCTATCCACCTACATACTTCCTTCCTAAATGTTACAGTTGTAGGACATTCAATAAACAGGTGTTTTATAGTTTCAACCTCACTTTGACAAAAGGTACAAAGATCATTATCAACAACCTTCATTTTAAAAAGCAGGTCTTTACATGTAAGGATACGAAAAAGCATTCTGTACCTAAACCAACATAATTTTGTATCCTTTGTAAATGTGTTTACCAAAGTATAAATTTTCGACCAAGTAATCTGTTGATTCATAGCACCTAGGTCAACCTCCCATTTTTTTTCAGACTTAATACAATATGTAACAGATTTCTTAAACACAGCATTATAAGAACTACAACCTTGTGGTACCAGAACTACTGGTTTTAGAAAACATGGATATATTGGGCAATATGTCCGACGTAATACCTTAAACCCTAAAGATTTAACATAAACCTTAATACAATGATGAATTCCATAATAGGTTGTATAAGGTATAGCTATGTCATAAGATTCACAGAAATAGGTATAGGACAGGGGTTCCCCAGAATTATCAAAAAGATCTGCCACAAAAATCACACCTTTAAGTAAGATATTTTTATACATAAAAGGTTCACCATTAATCCTAAAATTTGCATTAAACCATAATGGTTGAGAAAGAACATCACTGCTCTTTTCTATTCGAATATTTCTGCAAAAATCTATATAGGCAGAACAGACATCTTTCCAAAATTTATTCTGAATTCCTCCTAATTTCTGACTAATATAGTGTGGACCATATAACCAAAAGGAATTTGATGAGATTTCACAAACATCTGCTAGTAAAGTTGTCCATTGGGCATTGCTCTGTAACAACCGTTTGACCCAAGACAGCTTTAGTGATTTTTGGCTCGATTCCAGGTGTACCATTTTTAGACCACCTCGATAGTAATCCTGAACTATTGTACGTCTTGCCACTTTATCTGGTTTATCATTCCATATAAATTTAAAGAACATTTTCTCACACATGTCTAGATAGTCTTGACTAGGATTTGGGAGTGTAAGCAAAAGGTAATTTAGCTTTGAAATTATGGATGATTTTATTATTGTTATTTTCCCGAAAGGGGTCAAAATTCTTCCTCTCCATAAAGCAAGGGTCTGGCGTAGATCTTTTAGTTTTCCCTCATAGTTATCCTTAATCATGTTTTTTAAATCTACACTAAAGGATATACCCAGGAACCGAAAAGGTTCATTACAACACTGTAGACCCAAGTCAGATCCTAATGTTAATTGAGCATTTTTTAACCCACCAAATAGAATTACCTTAGTTTTTTCTATGTTAACCTTCAACCCTGATATCCTAGCAAAGTACTGCAGAGTGTCAATAGCCTGCCTTAAAGATTCCTCTGAGCCATCCATAATTATACCAGTATCATCAGCATACTGTAGCAATTTGTATTCATTTTTATTTATTACCACCCCTTTTATATTATTGTTATTCCTAACTAGTATACCAAGAATTTCAGCACACAATAGAAACAGGTATGGAGACAATGGATCACCCTGCCTGCATCCTCGGCCTACAACGAATGGTGCACTTACACAACCATTCTGACAGATTCTGGATTTAATACCATTACAAAAAGTTTTCACCCAGTATATAAAATCCTTGCCGAATTGAAAATAGACCAAAACCTTTTCAATAAATCGCCAAGAAATAGAATCAAAGGCTTTCTCGAAGTCAATAAGAAGAAGAAGCCCATTAATATGTTTCTCTTCCGTATAATCCAAAATATCGTATAAGAGTCGAATATTCTCTCCAATAAAACGATTTGCGAGAAAGCCTTTTTGATTCTCATGAATTAACATAGGTAGGACCTTTTTAGTCTCTCAGCGATGCAGGCAGAAGCTATCTTGTATACAACATCCAATAAAGTTATAGGGCGCCAATTCTTTAGATGGGCTCTAGACTTATCTCCCTTTGGAATTAAAGTGATGAGGCCTTCTTTCATAGAACTCGACATTTCCCCTTTTTTATATCAACTATTTATAGCTTGCACCACAAGAGAGCCAATATCAGACCAGAAAAATTTGAAAAATTCAGTTGTAAAACCTGTAACCCCTGGACTTTTATTATTTTTCATTTTTTTAAGTACAAATAAAGCCTCATCATAAGTTATCTCCCCCTCCAAAGAGAGCGATATATTGGATGGTAACTTTGTTATTTCAGTTTCTGTACCATCAAGGTCTTTTTGAAGATCCGTATTCAGCAGATCCCCATCTCGCTCTTTATATAGATTACCATAAAAATTTTGAGCTTCTTCAATTATGTCTTTCTGAGATGTTATTGTATTCCCATTGCTTAGGTATAGTTTTGGAATATTTTTGTTTGTATAATTTCTTTTTTCCAGGTTTAGAAAGAATTTAGTGGGCTTTTCCCCTTGTTCAATCCATCTTGCTCTAGACCTAATCATAACTCCTTCCAATAGCTTCTCTCTAATGGACTTTAATTCTAATGTCTTCTCTTCCCATTGTTGAAAAATATTATCATTCCCTGATGACAACTGTTCGTGCAGCTCTTCAATGGCTGATTCCAATTCTTTCATTTTTTGATTGGATTTCCTTTTAAGGAATGCTGAATGGGATATTGTGTTACCCCGAATAGACATAAGTAAGGTTTCCAGAAATAAGTCTGCATCAATATTCAATTTTAAATCTGGATTCAGACCAGACACCGGCTCATTTCCAGTATAATCTTTAACCAGCTCGACAATAGTAGACTTAACTTTCTCAACATACTGCGGATCTCTTAATAAATTATTGTTAAACTTCCAAAAACCTTTTCCACGCATAGTTTCAGTGAATTTCAAGTCTACTAATGTTATCGAATGGTCTGATCGATAGCCGGGGAGGATAGTCGATTTCTGGACAAAACCTGTTAACTCGTTTGATAAGAGGACAAAATCTAATCTAGCTGCCTGTCTTGGAGTTTTCCTAAACCATGTATACTTGTTCTCAGAACTGTGTTGAATTCTCCAGGGGTCAGTCAAATTCAGATCGTCCATCATTTCCAAAACAGCCTGGCGAGATTTTGGATTATTTACATGACAATAATTATAATAGTCAAGACTAGGATTTTGGACCAAATTCCAATCTCCGCACATTATGAGGAAAGGATTATCAAAATACTCAATAAGCAGCTTTACTTCCTCATTATAAAAAGTTGGGGAATCATTGTTTGGTCCATAAAGGTTGACTAAGGTAATATTGTTTCCGTTTATGACTAATGATAAGGCTAATATATTGCCAGAAGTGTCCTTTTTCTCCTTTTCTATCTTAACTTCAAAATGCATCCAGATGTTACTATTATAAAATGCACCGGGTCAAATCGACTTTCCCGTAGCGCGGCCTTCCCGTGTTATAGAATTTATTGTAACTTGCTATGTGCTTTGCATTGTTTATTATCCCATTAGACAAATTTTCAGTATTATGCATATATTTAGGAAAAAAGCCGAACTAATCACATGCCTATTTTTTGTTATTTCAGACATGCACTATAACGAGAGACGCGTTGCCGATGTTATGTTTCTTGTTTCAATTGAATTTTGTTGTTGTTTGAGTTGAAATATTTGAACATATTATATTCCTTGGTGTGAGAGTTAAACCTCCAATTTACAATTTTAGTATTTCCGAGATTATGTTACTGCATGGCATAGCGAAAGCTAATTTTACCCTTTTATATTTCCTGCAAATATTTTACTAACTGCATGCATTCTTTTAACTATACGGTCTATGAATTAAGGTAAGTAATAAATGTATATAATTCTTGGTGGTCAGCGACAGATGACAGATTGGAATCTTCCCCCATTCCCGGTACTTGTGAAGACAGCCATGGATGTTGAGAGTTTGTAAGTCCATAATACCAAGGTTGGGCAAATTAGAATGATAATCTGCAGCATTTGAGAATAATGTCGTTTACAGCAAGATGGTATAATCCGAGTATGTTATTGTTAACGAAACTCAAAATTGTAGTTCAAGCCTCTTTCATATGCACATTAAAATGGCAAATAATTATGATTAGCCCCATCAAGAGACCAAGCATATTTAATGATCGGCAGTAAAAGCCTTTCATCTATTTTTTTTTTTTGTAATTACAATCTGGATTTCTGTCCACGGAGCTGCGACTCTAAGTCTATGGAGACTGACCTCCGTCAGCCCACAGAGCTTTGGCTCCATCAAGCATAAACCGTGACTCCAGCCCCACGACCTTGATCCCGAAAACTCGTGGAATACTATTTAATTTACTTAGACAGCCAACTGAGAACATAAAGGAAAAAGTGCACCTGCTCTTTCATTGATTGTCGATATCGTCAGTGGTGTATTGTCGATAATTACGCTCATCAGATATATATATTGGATATACAATCTCATCCCTGCACATGTCGGACATTCGATGGTTTTCCGAAGGTTCTTATTTTTCTGTACAATTATCATGGTTTATATTTACGAGGAGAGAATTTCATATTCGACGATATTTATTTGATAATAGTAATAGATTTAAAACAACAGAAAAGTATACCCCATGATTAAATGCTTCAGATTCGTCATTCATTGGGCAGCCGTCGTCTATTGAGAGTTTCCAAAGGTCCATAATCCACACACCTGTTTCGTAATGGCCTTCCAAATTCTCTCCATTTGGGAATTCCTT
>JAVTVY010057024.1:0-30848 GCA_036873755.1 Hanleya hanleyi | reverse complement strand
GGACCAACAGCAGCTGCCTCTGAAGACAGCGTCTCGCAAAACGCAAGTGGTCTTTGCGGTGCTATTGCTAACCCTGCTGAGTGTGTTGTACGGAGGTGTGTTTTACGACGTAGCCTATGTCAGCACGTTACTTAACCAACTGAGAACACCAGGCACCAGCGAAACCGGTCTACAGAGAGCACCAGTCGTATCGAGCGCAGGCACCACCACCACACCCCGTGTACAAGCCACGTCGAGCGTAAGCTCTACACCTACACCAAGTACGCCCACTACGTCTGAACACCCACCGGATTTCATCCCTCACAGTGAAACGACGACCCACGTTGTACCCACCCCCAGCACCATCCCTGACAGTGAACAGACAACGACGACCGACGTTGTACCCACCACCACTCCAGTTCACTCGTACGAAATTGACAAGAGCGGGTTACCACGACAACGGATACACCTCGAACCATGGACCCTGGGTGGCAGCATCCCTTCACTTGCGTCATCGCAGGACCGACGGGTGCCGGCAAAACGCACTTCGTCAGGAAGCTCCTTCAACACGCCGACAGCATGATCACCCCACCTATTGCTCGAGTCGTGTGGTGTTACGGAGAATGGCAGGAAGCGTATGCAGCAATGCCCCACATCACGTTCGTGGAAGGCCTACCCAACCTGGCCGATTTGGAACCAGACACCTTGGTGGTTCTGGATGATCTCATGGCGGAGACGGATGCGCGGGTCACCCAACTCTTTACCAAAGGCAGTCATCATCGACGGCTCAGCATCATCTACATTGTGCAGAATCTGTTCAGTAAAACAAAGAACATCGGAATATCAGCTTAAATGCCCACTACCTGGTGGTCTTCAAAAACCCGAGAGATACCACTCAACTGCTGCACCTGGCGAGACAGATGTATCCCGGCCGCACACCGTTTGCGTTAGAAGCCTTCAAAGATGCCACAACCCCTCAGCACGGGTATATGCTCTTCGACCTCAAGCAAGCCACCCCCGACCACCTTCGACTACGGACCGGCATCTTTCCCGGAGGGGCCCACCACGTGTACATGCAAAAATAATGTAAACACACCCACAGTGGCTCCCCCAGCTGGGGTCTGTGTGTTTGATGATGGGGAATAATAAAAAGAATGAATACCACAGCAGGGTTGACTTTGTCTCTGAGGTAGATAAAAGAGCAGCGTTGTGGGTTCTGGCATTAGTTGTACAGGATGTCTGCGCGAGTACGGAAGCACGCTCCCACGCTCCGTGTATTGAAGACGGCCCCACCCGAGTTAGTCCGAACCATTGTACGCGGTGCGGACCCTGACCTTGTACGCTGTCTGTGTGAGATCGGGTACAACCTGTTAAAAGGCAACGTACCACTGACTGCGGCTCAGAAGACCAAGTTGGCCAAGCATAAGACAGGTCTCCGAACCCTAGTCCACAAGCGGGTCCCTCAAACACAAAAGAAAAAGGTGTTACAGAAAAGCGGCTTTCTCGGGGCCATCTTAGCACCGTTGGCCGCTTTCGTGTTGGGTCCAGTATTGGGTGGACTCTTCGGCCGACAATGAACCACACGAAAAAAATGGTCCTCGTCGAACCACGGTTCCTGCAAAACCTTCAATCACCCTACCCTGTCCCACCTACGGTGAAGACCATAAACAGCCTCGATGGAGAGATGCAACAGATCTTACAGAGACCGGGGTTAAGCGACAGCGAGAAAGTACAACGGTACAATGAGACGCTTCAACGGTACATGACGTTCATGGACCAATACAAAACCCTGTCTACCCCAGCAACAGCACCACCACCACCACCAACACCACCACCACGTGACAGACCGCCGACCTCAGCACCGTTCCAACAGCCGGGTGGGGTAGCCCCCACAGCCCCACAGTGGGTGGAAGACGAAGTGCTGAAGAGTGTACCTGCCTCGTTCAAGAAACAAGCTGGCCTGGTATAACAACGGATGAAACAGAATCCTAACATGACTTGGAATGATAAAGGCGAACTCCTGGTACAGAATCAGGTGGTCCCCGGCACCCACATGACGGATTTAGTGAATGATCTGATGCGTCAACGCAGATCGCACACGGATCCTGGAGGATGGGAGGTCTTCGCTCAAGGCTTGAAAGACATGCATGTACCACAGGAATTGGTGGGGAACCCCCACCGCTGGGCCTTTATGCAATCACCGACTCGTGCACCACGACTCTCACCACAACCTTGGAAAGCCGACTGGGAACCGGAGTCACCCCCCAAAACTCCACCACCACCACAACGGGCACCTTCTTTTCAAACCTTTAAAAAACCACCCTCGATCAGGACACCCCACATCTCCAGAGCCGTGACACGTCGCAAGTCAACGCGACGAACACGACGCCGGACACAACCGCCCAAGGCCTGGAACACCTATTAAAACCAACAGCAGCAGCAGGACAGCTCAGTCGCCATGTTTTACCTGACCCTACCCAGTAACAGTTCGTTGGATGTGTTTCCTGACAACACCGTGGCCAAGTACGTCACCCAGTTACCACAACCGTTACATTTACCTGGACGCTGGGAATGTGGCCTCGTGGATATCCAATACCCTTACTCGTGGTACAACGTGCGAGCCAATGAAGTGTGGTACGAGGTGACCTACGAAGGCAAAAACACCCGACTCACTCTGCCCGAAGGCCAATACGATACCCCCAAGGAGTTCATGGGTGGGCTGTCAAGACTGATGCATTATAAGGCTCTGCGGGAGGTGACGAATACTTCAAAACCCATCAAAGCCTATCCCTTCAAGAATCACGTGGACTTCGATTACAACGCACACAACGACAAGGCAGAGCTTATCGTGACCGGCAAGGCGAGTGTCGTACTGAGTCCTATCCTACATAGTCCGGTGGCTTAAGGTCAAGATCGTGACTGACTGGAATAAAGCACCATATTTTGCAGAGAGGCTCATTTGGGCATAAGGAATGATCTCAGAAGGGGTGCCCATTTCTACAGGAGATGGAAGGCCCTTAATTTGCATAAATCCAATATGGCCGCCATAATACATACATTAGCCTCCTGTTGGCGTCTATTTGACAGCTTGAATCGCCTTTTTACGCGAAATTGATTTTCTACGAGCCTGACTGACTCAAGAAGAAAATAATAACGATAATTGGAAACTTTATTACCCGTTGAATATCCAACATGGCCGCCAGAGCGTCACCAATAATGGTATTATTGCTATACACATGTATGTGTTTGTATATATGCTAATATATGTATCATATATATTTATAAATCCATTGAGAGGTTTCTGTACATGTAGCTCTGTTATGATTGACTCGATTAAGCACGCATGAAGGTTATTGGCTATTTTCTTTTCTATACATATCCAATATGGCCACCAGCGCCCTATTCTCAATGCTGATTATCGGTACTAAAAACGAATCTGTTTCAAAGGATGAAACTTCAGGTTATCGTACATGCCACGGTTGTGAACTACATCAAATGTTGCCAATTGGATTCTTCTCGGCTCCTTGCATGTAAATTAGCATGCGTAAATCCAGCGGCAAAGGGAGTTACTCTTCCAACACCAACTGGAATCGGGCTAAAACTGTGCTAAGTAACTACCCTGAGGTGGATTCACTTGTTTCAAGTTTCACAAACGGTTCGATATTTGACACTCGAGAAAATATGCCTTTACTATGGCGTTACGTTTCGTAACTTGTGTCTAATTCCGCTTAACCCGAGGCTAGGGGCCGTATGAGCCCATGTACTTCAAGCTCCTCATTGTACTCACAGGAACAATCACAATCAATGCGTGACTGAGATACGTCGTTCTTTAGATGACGACTTTAAAACGAATATTATGGATTAAGAATACTGATCAGCGATACTGATTTGATAGTTTTGGAACATCATGATGTCTCGCCGGCATCATTGAAAACTGTTGACCGCTTCTCTCTTGCAGGAAACAAGCCTATGTTTATGTATACTATGATTGTCTTTTTGAATTTGGTGCTAATAATCCACGTACTGTTATATGAAATAGGCCTTTGGATTATGGACGCGGATATTCTCTAATGGACGACGGCTGAATTATGAATGACGGGCCAGACGCTTGTAATTTACTATCTCGCGTAATCATTTATCTGCTATGCAAAACCCTGCTATCGTAGAAGCTAAATTAGACAAAGAGTTGTCGAAAGGTCGAGTTGCTGGTCCCTTCTAAACTCCTGCTTTTGACAATAAGGTTTGCTAAAAATTAGTCTTAGTCCCCAGAAAGAAACATAATAATTTTAGGGGCACTTGATAGCCGAGCTCTCTAAGGCTTTCATGTGTGATAGTTTTCCAGTTACTTGCCGAAGGGCCGGAGGTGGTTCTCTTCCGGTATTCCAGCTTCCTCCATCATTAAAATTGGCTGTCACCATATGAATGAAATAACCGTGAGTGTGGCATTAAACCAAATCCCCCCCCCCCCCAATACTTTTAGGGTGATACACATTTTATCTTACCCTGGAAAATCTGCCTTGTCTATCAACGGTGCGATTCAACAGGACCTGATATGTTGAATACGTAGACATTAGATGTCGCGATTGGACTAGTTCAAAACATGGCCACTAAAGTTTGATGGCAAAATTCTATTTAGATGATGCATTCCGCATTTATGTATCGGTGTCTATCGATGGGATGCTCTATATCCTGTAAGATATAAAAGAGCTCAAGTCATTTTCTGCAATCGGTTATGGCTACAAAATTCGGCATATCAGAGGTCATCCACATACTGGACAACTTCATGTTCGTAGGTGCAAATGTTCTATAGCTCTCAACACTTTCACTTACTTTTGCGAGTATCTGAGCATTCCAATCAAACATGCTAAGACCTACTACCCATCAACTACTATAATTATGCATGGGATTCAGCTGGACTCCAGAACTATGAAAGCATTATTCCAGGAGACAAAATTCATAAACTAAAAAGCATGCTGGGTGAATTCTCGCGCCGCACAAAGGTAAGACTTCTAGAACTGCAGTCTCTCATTGGCTCGCACAATTTTTAGGGTTATTTTTTTCCGTCGTGCTGCATTTCTCCGCTGCCTGATATAATTTAACAAAAGTTGTATCACAGGCTCACCATCACATTCGCTTGAATAAAGCTAGAGCCTATGTTAATACCTGACTTGTATTCCTGGAGTCTTTCAACGGAAAATTAATTTTCTTTCTCCAAATTGGGTATCCAATTTCGACGCTGCTGGTACCTTGGGGTTGGCGACTGTTTTCGGATCCTCGTGGATAGACCAAGAATGACCAGCACATCTTACCCATATCACGGTCAAGCAGTGCTTGGCGTGGAAATTTGGGGCCATAAACTGGCAAATCATAACCTCTCTTTCTTTGTGATAATATGGCCGTGGTTGAAATTAGTGCGTCAGTAACTTTGCCTACCTTCGAAATGACATTCTCTTCAGATCAAAACATATTTCGGAACAATCTTATTTCTGACAAACTCTCGCAGTTACAATTTCAGGAAGCGCTGTCTCTAGCCCCTTGACTCAATCGCTCGTCGCATCAAATACCCTGTCTGTTGTTCTTCTGATGCCGTCCCTTGCTGAATCTTCGTTGAAAGTATACAAGCGTGCATGACAAGTATATTGAGATTTCCTCAATAACACTAGTCATTGTGCCAGTAAGGTATACCTCATCTCATCGTCACAGTTGGTTTCCTTCAAAGCATTCTTGCATTTCAACAAGTATGCACCCTCCACAGCTTATACATTCGTATCGGCTATCAGTTATGTGCACAATTTGGCTGCAGTACACTATCCTGCGCAGTTATTCCTTGCCAAAAAGCTACTTACGGGCATGTCAAAATTACACGGCCGGATACCAGATTGCCCACCAGATTGCCCATAACTAAGGGTATCCTCTATAAGATATTTTATGCTATACCCCACATCGTATCCATGTAATTATTTTACGAGCAATGATCTTGGCAGCATTTCATGCATTCTTACGTTCAGAACAATACTGCAATAGCAATGTTCTTTCATACAACGATGTCTCTTTCTCCGATCAATCTGGCTGGTTACAAAGCATGCACATTATTATCCGCAACTTCAAGCACAACATATCCCATAAACCAGTTCATTTGTTTATACTGATAATATTAGATATTGTCCAGTTCTAGCAATCCGTGCTTATTTCCGGTTACATATTTCACATCCGAGGCCGGGCCCCTGTTCCAATTTCCAGAGGATGCGACCGTTTTTGCTGCCTATTTCTCAGCTTATGTAAAAAACGAAATCTCTTTAATCGGCATTGACCCTCTTTAATAGGCCATAGCTTTCCCATTGGCGCCGCCACTTCATCTTCAGCAGCAGTGATCTCGAATAACATATTCAAAAATGTGTAGATGGAAGTCTAACGCTATATTAGTATGACACATTTCACTTGGTAGCTATGCATTGTCCAGTCACGGGGTTCGTTGTATGGTAGCCCCAACGAATTTATTTCATATATAAGGATCTGGTCCAACTTGACCCAGTTTGGTAAAGGACAGTCAGGGGCTGCCGTGCTATTTGAGTCAGTTATATATGATTATTTTCTAGCATTTACTGTATACCTAACACCAAGAAAAAAAATTAAAAAAAAATAATTCAAAATTTCGGATCGAAAATTCGTCAAAAATTGACCACATTTTCCTTCTGACGTAGATGTAACGTCATTATGGCGGCCATCTTGGATTATTTTGCATTTTTCGCTAGACCTTTACCAACACTATTAGTGTGGAAATTTTCAGACTCTTACCCCGAAAGATGGCGAATATATGATGTTTTGAATATCGTTGTGATAAAAATTGCCATTTATAGGCCCAAAATGACCCCGGGCCCCTAATGGGCCACATATTGCCTCCTGGGCCTCGAAATCGGGGGCACCCCTTCTGATATTGTTCTCGGTGCCTCTGACGACACGTGTGCCAAATTTGGTGCTTTATTCCACTCTGTCACGATAAAGTGAAAATCTGGCCTTAAGCCACCGGACTAACAGCAAATGCTGGGTTTCGATCTAAAGACGTTCGCTGGTCCCACCGAACACCATGGCGAGATGCCGATGGATATGAAGTCGGGTATGTACGGACTCTACGCCTACTCGGACGTGGTGGACAACCACATCGTGGGCGATATCAACACACCTCTGTTACGGGTGGTCCCCATTAAAAAGACGTATGGAGGTCAAGTCACCCACAGTTTCACCCACATGCTCTACTTGCCCGTACGACAAACTGACATCAACACGATCACGGTGGATATAAGAGATGACACGGGACGACCGGTGGCATTCGAACGAGGAAAAGTGGTGCTGACACTTCATTTTCGACAAGCACGTGCTCCCCACTTTGCATAATGAAAGTACCTTACGAGTGCGATGCACGCAGCTATGCCGACTATTATGCCCAACAGGCCGGGGGTGGCTTTCCGGTCTTTAGCGGTGCACGCATGCAACGAGGACATGGACTGGGGAACATACTCGGCAGCATCGTCAAAACGTTCCTGCCCTTGGTGACGCGTGGGGTGAAAGCAATGGGCAAACAAGCGGTACGCAGTGGACTACAAGTGGCCGGTGATGTCTTGGGGGGTACGGCACCCAAAGAATCCTTGAAACGGCGGGCCAAAGAAGCGGGAGGCGTCTTGGTGGCCAAAGCACAACGCACCGTAGGGAATAAAAGAGCTGCCCCACCGAGACCACGCACCAGTCGACGACCGACCCAGCGACGACGCACATCGAAGAAGACAAAGGATATCTTTTCTTAAAACATGTCCTTAATCCACGCCGAGTCCTGCCCCTCCACCAACAGTGAATTTGATTTGTGGACCGTGCCGCCCACACAGACCAGTGTCGAACAAGGATTATGGGTGGAGCATCTCCCGCTCTCCAGCATCAACGAAACCGGGCCCATCGAGTTCACCATCAGTAATGCGGATACGGCCTATGTGGATTTAGCCCATACCTACTTGTATGTGAAAGCCAAGGTGGTCAATGGAGCTGGCACCAGAATCGCTGACCAAGCAACGGTGGGCCCGACGAATCTCTGGCTGCACTCGATGTTTCAGCAGGTGGATATTTTTCTCAGCGACAAACTCATCAGTGACTCCACCAACACGTACCCCTATCGAGCCTACATCGAGACACTGTTGTCGTGCTGACAACCGCTTTATTCTACAAGGACACGCCCGAGCACATGGACACGGTGGACAATGGGGGATATAACAAACGGAAGGCTTTCACTGCGAACAGTGCCTCGGTGGATATGATGGGTCGACTGCACGCAGACATGTTCATGCAAGACCGGTACCTCTTGAACAAGATCCCCATCAAAATCCGACTGATACGGGCGCCTCCGACCTTCGCCTTGATGGCCACTAACGTAGAGGGGCATGCAGCGGACTATAAGATTGTCATCCAAGACGCAGTCCTGTATGTCCGAAAAGTGAAACCGAATCCAGCCGTTCAATTGGGACACATGAAAGCCTTGGAAACAAAACCAGCCCAGTACCCTATCCGACGTGTACAAACCAAAGTGTTCTCTGTGCCTGCTGGAAATATGGGCGCCAACAAAGAAAACCTGTTCCTGGGGGAACTACCCAAGCGATTGATCCTGGCCTGTGTGGAAAATACCAGTTTCAGCGGAGCCTACCCAGAGAATCCGTTTGACTTTCAACATTTCGGCATCAATTTTGTGGCCCTGCAGGTGCCAGCCACGGCCTTAACACCGAACTTTGGGCGGAGGAATTTCATTCGAGCCTATCAGAGCCTGTTTACAGCCACCGGTCAAATCAACCAGGACGAAGGGAATATGATCAGTCGGGAGGACTACGCGAACGGATACACGTTGTTCTGTTTCGATCTGACCCCCACCTTAGAGAACGACCATCAGCTGGCCCTGGCCAAGCAAGGCAATTTACGGTTGGAAATCCACTTTGCACGAGCCCTGGCGACCACCGTCAATGTGATCTGCTACGCCGAGTTTGACAACATCATTCAAGTGGACAAGGCGCGCAACGTCCTGTGTGACTTCTCCACCTAACATGGATACAGACCAGATAACCACCGTGCTGGAGAATGACCCAGAGACACGTATGGTCTTTCAAGGGGTGTTCGCCCGAGATGTGTTCCCATTAGACCGTATGTATCCTGCTGCTTACGTTCTCAACACGGACCCGATGGATCGGCCCGGTGAACACTGGGTGGCCGTGTACTTGACAGAACAGCAGGGCGAATACTTTGACCCGTACGGCCTGCCACCCCTCCATCCCGATTTAACAGACTTCATGGATCAAGGCACAGAGACGTGGTGTTGGAACAGTCAAACGTTGCAAAGCCTGACCAGTGGCGTGTGCGGACAATATTGCTTGTTTTACCTGTACCATCGATGCCGGGGAAGACCCTTATCTACCATCGTACAGATGTTTGACGAGTACCCCCAGGCCGAGGACCGCGATGTACTCGTCTATGACTGGGCCGCCCATCATTTCAATGTACAAGCCCCGTTCTGGGCTTAAGTTAATTACAAGCCCGCTGTTCTGGGCTTAAGTTTACAAGCCCCTTGTTCTGGGCTTCAATGTGCAAGCCCCTTGTTCTGGGCTTCATTAATTACAAGCCCCTTGTTCTGGGCTTCAGTTTTCACGTGGTTGTTCTCACGTTGTTGTTGTTACTGAATAAAAAACAAAATGAGATCTCACCAAAAAACCCTGTCTTGTGTGTTTTATTCATAATGCATCAATGCCCAATGTGGAGATTCAGTCAAACTGAAATCAGTGGTGTAGGATGGGGCCAAAATGTAACCCATCAAGTTTAGAATGCAAGAGCACTATAGTAAAAATAGAGAGCCAATGAAATCAGCCCACAGACCAAGTACGTGTTTTTGGTCTAGGTTTGGAGCGGGCATTTCATTGAGGTGCGTGTATACGGTGAGTGAAGACTCGTCCAACACGTATAGATTATGTTGATGACTATAAGTTCTATGTAACCCATCAAGGTTAGAATGCAAGAGCACTATAGTAAAATAGAGAGCCAATGAAATCAGCCCACAGACCAAGTACGTGTTTTTGGTCTAGGTTTGGAGCGGGCATTTCATTAAAGTGCGTGTATACGGTGAGTGAAGACTCGTCCAACACGTATAGATTATTACTATAAGTTCTATGAGCATAATGCATGAAAGTGGCTTTGAACACCGTATTAGCCAATCAGTGGCCTAGAATGGAGCCAAAGCTAACCCATCCATGTCCAGAAAACATTACCCGGGTGTACAAGAACCCAGATGTAGGAGCGGACGTCAGCGAAAGCACACCGTGAGTACCCCAATTCGATTGGCTGATTGTTCGACCGCTGATTGGTTCTTTTTTCTCGACCGCTGATTGGCTCTTTTTCTCGACCGCTGATTGGTCCAAATGGACCTGCCCATCTTTCCCAGGTTCATCTAGAATCCCCTTTTTTGTGCTCAAGCTCTGACTATAGCGATGCCGCAACATTGTGTCATTGGACATTGGACCGTCTGACCTGGAGGTGACCTTTGACCATTTGTCCCGCGCGCGCGCACTGCCGGTGATGACGCGCACTTCCGGAGAACTCGCGCGCGCTGCGGCCGGAGAACCCGCGCGCGCGCGCCGCTCGCGCTGGGGGGCCGGGGCGGGAAAAACAAAACCCGGAGGTTGAACATACGGACGTCTAAGGGGAAACATTGGAACTCTTCTATGTTTGGAGGTAGTTTTTTAGTGAAAAACCCCGAAGTGACGTCACAACCCCACCACGTGACCTGCGCAGCAGAATGGAAACGACACCCTAGTGTAACTCCTTCACCTAGGCTTCACATGGATACCTCACTCGATCCCATCGACCCACTAGGGGCCCACCTACACCCCAACACGTCTATTTCTATACTACGGCCAGACTGCGCATGCGCAGAATGCCGATAGTTCAACCCACACCAGCCCATCAGATGCCCCTTCACGAATGCTTCACTTTGATACCTCACTCGACCCCATTGGACCATTCGTGGCTCCCCTAGCTCCAACACGTCTAGCGGGACCCATACAGGGTCCAGTTTTCGACACTAGGTGACCACATCCCGACAAAAATGGCCAGTTTTCGACACCGGATGTGCCGCCATCTTGAACATACGTGCCGCCATCTTGGATATGTCCCATAATGCACCGGGTCAAAATACTCGCTCCTGATTGGACGAGAGCTCCGTGGCGGATTTGAAATACTCGCTTCTGATTGGACGAGAGCTCCGCATTGCATCTGCGCATGCGCAGTATGGCTACCGCACACCCAACCCATTAGATGCCCCTTCACATAAGCTTCACTTTGATACCTCACTCGACCCCATTGGATCATTAGGGACTCCCCTACATCCCAAAACGTCTATGCGCATGCGCAGAATGACGCTATGTCAACCCGCTAGTCCAGTAAGATGCCCCTTCACATAAGCTTCACTTTGACACCTCATACGACCCCATCGGACCATGAGTAGCTTCGCTAGCTCCCAAAACGGCTATTTTCATACCCTTGGTCCACCACGCATGCGCAGAATGGTGACAACGCCCAAGCCGCTAGTCCAGTCAGATGCCCCTTCACATAAGCTTCACTTGGATACCTCACTCGACCCCATCGGACCATTAGGGACTCCCCTACATCCCAAAACGTCTATTTTCATACCCTTGGGCCACCGCGCATGCGCAGAATGCCGATAGTTCAACCTCACACCCAGCCCATCAGATGCCCCTTCACATAAGCTTCACTTTGATACCTCACTCGACCCCATTGGACCATTAGGGACTCCCCTACATCCCAAAACGTCTATTTCCATACCCTTGGGCCACCGCGCATGCGCAAAATGGTGACAACGCCCAAGCCGCTAGTGCAGTCAGATGCCCCTTCACATAAGCTTCACTTTGATACCTCACTCGACCCCCATTGGACCATTAGGGGCTCCCCTACATCCCAACACGGCTATTTTCATACCCTTGGGCCACCGCGCAAGCGCAGAATGCCGATAGTTCAACCCCACACCCAGCCCCTCAGGTGCCCCTTCACGAATGCTTCACTTTGATACCTCACTCGACCCCATTGGACCATTAGTAGCTCCCCTAGCTCCAACACGTCTATTTCCATACCCTTGGGCCACCGCGCATGCGCAGAATGCCGATAGTTCAACCCCACACCCAGCCCATTAGATGCCCCTTCACATAAGCTTCACTTGGATACCTCACTCGACCCCATCGGACCATTTGATCTAGGGACTACTTTTTCTCCGCGGAAGCTTTTTCCCCGAGACCGAATCACCGCCAAAACCGCGGCCAGACCGCATCACCGCGGATGAATACATCCTGAATACATCCCCTGCAGCAATTGGAACTCTCCTGTGTTAGAGGTAGCTTTTGGTCATCCTGCCGGAACTATACTGCACTTGACCTCTCTCTCCGCCACGTGACCGCCACAAATTATGCAAATTTCTGAGGTCAAACGTATACTACTCATGGACATCTGAGCACGTTATACGGCGTCATCTCAGTCATTTCGCATGTCCATCGTGTAGACTGGATTAGTCTGTATTTCATATGTACTATTTAAAAATAATAAAATGACCTTTAACAATATATACGTTTGATGTATAAATAAAATGAAAAAAAATGATTTTTTTTTTTAATTTCAAGCATTTCCTAGGCAGAGTTACTTCCCTTTATAACCCCCTGAAATATACATTATGAAACAGGGACTGGATCGAGTCTAGGCATCCTGATGTGAAAAGGCTTTGACAAATGTTGCAGGTGATCATGCTGTTCAGTTTACCCGAACAATTAAAATCACGCTACTACCTCTATATTCCGAGAAATGTTCGCAGTCACCGCACAAAGACGACAAAACTAGTTCCAGGGCAAAACATGTTCGCAAAAATCAAACAAGTTTGATCTCACGAACATTTGTTCCGAGCAGACAAAAACAGCTCAGAACACTGTTTTTGTTCTAGCAAAATGTTCACTGTGTGGGTTGAGTTGACTGTGATAACTTTGAAACGGAGGCGAAATTTAAATGAAAACTGAGACATACTTATTCTGCATCATCTGTATTACATGTATGTCAAACAGAAAATTTGAAAATAAAATGCCAATTTTCTTATATGGGTCTCGAGGTTTATTTTTTTTGTGCAAGATTTGGGATTTAGTATGTGGTATATTATTATGCTTAGGCCTACTATAATATATGGGATTAGATTGGAATTCTGTGAAAAATGCCTCTATTTTTATGCAAAAAGCTCATATTTTCTAAGAAATTAAAATTTCATTTTCTCCAAAAATCACTCAGTAGTGTTCTGGGGCAATGCTGAATCGGAAAATCTAATAAAAACTGGGGGTCACCTGGCTTCTCTCCAAGGCAGTAGGATGACAACATGGAAAACCATGGTCATAAGGCCAAATTACCCTGATTTCGCTAAGTCAGTTTGCCAGGGTTCCTTCGTTTAGGTCGTATTGCCTAAAAAATTGGATAAAACATTATCCAATTCAAAAATCCTTTCACAACTGTTTATATTTTTCTTTTTCATATAGTTTTCTTTAAATATCGCTATTTTTGATAGATGCGCAGTAAACGTAAAATTGGATTCGCCTGGAACATCCTTAAGCCAATTAAATAGCAAGTTATAGCATAGACAAATTGTTATAATTAATATTTTATCAAGGAAAAGATTTTGTATGTCAATATTACGCAAAAAAATGTATTTCGCATTTTTTATACTACTTACGAAAATCGGAAAGTCCCGAAGCAAGTCCAGAAATGATGTTTGTGTGTATACAATGATCATGTTTTATTTTTCGTTTGAGCTCTAAACATCTACAAGCAGTTCGCGTTTTCCTACTATGAATTTTATCAAGCTATCATCAGTATATACCTTAAGCTCAATTATAATTTTCAGTCAACTTCTGATTTCTGACATGCACATATACATACTCTGGTGAAGAATCGGACTACTATGGAACATGTGACATTCCAATACCATGGCTTTGTGTGCGCCTATTGAATATCTCTATTTTGCATGGCTATTTCACTTGTATGAAAGTGTAAATATTAAATAAAATTCCCCTTTCAACTGGCATGTTCCACATGAACTTGCATGTTTGTATTGGGTCTTAATGAATTCTTTGGTCACGGAATAATTATTTAATGATTGCCACGAACGTCTTTTGTCGACGAACATGTCATTGTCAACAGACTTTGAACATGCTCTTGTTTGTTTTTCTTTTCTTGGAAATTTTATGCTCCTTCAAAAAATTCATGTACTGGATAAGTCTAATATTTACATAAATTTTCGAAAACTCTATATAAGTTTGGTCACTTTAGAAACAAAATTTGAACGAAGTAAAAGATGGCCTCTTATCTATTGTTGAGAAACATGGCTCGTGACAGCGGTCTTTTTTTTGTGAGAATCGTAAATGCAATGCCCTTGAATTTCTATTGATAAGAAGGCTACGTAAATCTTGTTGACCCACTCGAGCTGATCTGAACACACCCACTGCCATTTGTCGGTTTATAATGCGATCTGTTAATATGATCAACATAGCTGTATATATTATTCGAAGGAAGATTTCTCTGGGATTTCAAATATCCCAATATATTTGTTGTGAGAGTGATAGGAATGAAGTTATTCCTAATTAATTTTTTGTTGTTTTTTACTCATCAAATGAACCTTCATTTTCAGGCGTTTATTTTTTTAGAAATTCTCCATTAAATTGTTAATTTTTCCGAGTACCTTCAACAAAATATAAGTGCCTCATTTTTTTGTGTGGAATTGTATGTGTTTTCAGTTTAACAAAGTTGTATAAACTGCGATGGACGCACTTTGAACATTAATGTTTCAGTATATCGAATACAAGTTACAGAACTGAAGCATTTTTTCTTTGCCGTCCAGAATAACTATACCAAATTTCGAACCCTCATAATGAATGCTTTTCCATAAATAAACCGTTTATTCAAGGTGCACCTTAATGGGATGTCGGGGCACTATCTGCCCCGTAGGATGAGGACGGTGTGCTTAAGAAACCGACACAAAATGTTACAGAGAATCGCCACTACCATCTGAAAGCCTTTGAGATGCGTGTCTTCAGTGGTTTAATTAATGGAAGACTAGTCGTATAGAAAGGGCAAGTCAGGTCGTATATTTGGTGGGTGCGTAGAATGTGGAGGGAAATGTGGAGGGTTGATGACGTCAGGACAAATGTCATGTGGAGGTCAAAGTTTATGTGAAGGCCAAAGGTCATGTGGAGGTCAGAGGTAAAAGGTTATAGCCATAGTAGCGAGAGATATGCATAGCAATACATGGATACTAGAGGGAGATGATGGTGAATATATATATTTCTATGGTATTATATCTTCATTGTTCTTTGCGGTATGGAGTTCTGTTTCGCGGGTATCGAGGCCATGAGTTGACTTCTGTTGAAAAGTTCTTATGAAGCATGCGTAATACGCAGGCAGATCGGGGTGGACGTTTTGGGGTCTAGGCGAACCCATAGTGGTCCGATTAGGTCGTGTCAGGTGTCATAGTGAAGCACTCGTGGAGTGCGTCCAACTGGATGGGTGTGGTGTGCAAGTACCATCTATTTGCGCATGCGCAGTAGAAAAAGTGTATTCAAATGGACGTGGACGGTGCAGCGTCCGATTGGACTAGTGTAGATTTGAAATGCTGTCCATCTGCGCATTCACAGACAGGTACTTTTGGGAAAAGGGCATTTGAATTGATGTTTTGCGACCGAGATGGACCAATATTTATCTGATTGGATCATTCGTGGTCCAAATGGACCGTGTGTGTGTCATCTCATAACTGTTTGCATGTAGACAACGACTGGTGTGGTTTTTATTGGAAGTCGCATCATGTTACGCGTGCGCCGTTGCGCAGTAGTAACGAAAGAGGGTGTTTTGGACGGAAGTAATGACATTTCTGGGTAATCCTGGGGCCGTCTTTGGTCCAAATGGACAGTTTTGGGTATCATATTGAAGCTCTCGTGGTGTAGACCACGACTTGAGGGATGTCAATGTCATCTGCGACGTCATTCATGGCGTCATCAGCAGAAGTAGTAGTCAAAGCAGGCATTTTGGGGAGGTGAAGTTTGGGGTAGGGATGGGCCATCCTTGGTCCGAATGGGTTGTCTGAGGTGTCATTTTGAAGCTTTCGTAGGGTAGAGTCAGACTGTGGTGTTTTCGTTGGAAATCGCGTCAATCTGCGCATGTGCAGTTGGGGTGTAGTATAGAAAGATAGCATAACAATGGAAATTTTAGGGTGGAGATGGACCATCCTTGGTCCGAATGGGTCGCGTGAGGTCTCATTTTGAAGCTGTCTTGAGGTAGCGTCGGATTGAGCTGGTGTGTTTGTAGCATTCAGTGCTTGCGCAATCTGGCAGTAGTATAGAAAGCGGGAATTTGTATTGTGAGATCCATGGTCCAAATATACCACGTGGATAGGGAACTCTTATGGCGTAGAAAACGACTTGAGGGATGTCAACGTCATTTGTGATGTCACTGGTGACGTCATCAGTAGTAGACAACGCGTCGTTCGGATGTGCCATTGAGACATATTTACACTCTTATACGCTAACCCATAGGGGTGACTCGTGGACTCTCACTCACTCACTCTCACTCACGCTGGGCACGTCTCAGGGCGTTGGGCACGCCTCGCTCACTCACTCACCGTGGTAGATCAACCCACACCACCAGTAAGCGTGAGTTCTGGATACACTCCAGGGTCCACGAGTCACCCTCTATGAGTTAGTGTATAAGGGTGTAAGTATGTCTCAATGGCTCAACCGAGTGATGCTTTCTCTACTACTGATAACGTCGACAATGACGCCACAGATGACGTGGACATCCCTCAAGTATCCTACGCCACAAGAGATCCCTATCGCACATGATATATTTGGACCATGGATGGTCCACCTCGACTCCCACCTCAAATCACCGCTTCCTATACTACTGCCAGATTGCGCATGCGTAGAATGACGAAAACGGACCACACACCAGTTCAAGCCGAAGGTACTACGAGAAAGCTTTAAAATGAGACCCACACGACCCATTCAGAGCAGGGATGGTCCACCTCTACACCAAAACCATCCATTCAAATGCCATCTTTGATACCATGCATCCAGTCTGACTCTACCCCACGAAAGCTTCAAACTGACACCTCAAACGAGCCATTCGGACCAAGGAAGGTCCATCTCCCCAGACGCGTCCCTTCACGTCCCCAAAATGGCCGCTTTGGCTATTACTCCTGATAATGACGTCATCAATGACGTCAAAAATGACATGGAAATTCCTCAAGTCCTGATCTACAATACGAGAGCTTCAATATGATACCAGACAAGGTACATTTGGACCAAAGATGGTCCTAGATAGCCCAACCATGCCATCGCTGACGCCCAAAATGCCCTCTTTCGTTACTACTGCCCAACTGCGCATGCGTAACATGATGCGACTTCCAATAAAACCATACCAGTCGTCGTCTACATGCAGAAAGCTACAAGATGGCAATCAACACAGTCCACGGGCTACTACTCCTACTGATGGCATCACCAGTTACGTCACAGATGACGTGGACATCCCTCAAGTCATGGTCTACAAACCGAGGGCTTCAATTTGACACCATGCACGGCCTAGTAGGATACAAAATGCTCCCTCAATCTCTCAAACACACCCGACGAACCTCCACTAACTACGACTAGACTGCGCATGTGCACAATGCTGCAACTGGACTACACCAGTCCAATCCGACGATACCCCACGAGTGCTTCACAATAAGACCTCACATGGCCCATTCGGACCAATATTATCAAACTCTACCACAAAACCTCCATTCAAATGCTCTTTTCTCACAATTTCCTGTCTGTGCATGCGCAGATAGACGGCATTTCCAATCTGCACTAGTCCAGTTGGGCACTCCCTCACGAATATTTCACTATGACACCTCACACGACCCAATAGGACCAATACTGGTCTACCTAGACCCCAAAACGTCTATTCAAATACGCTTTTTCTACTGCGCATGCGCAGATAGACGATATTTCCACCCCATACACATCGGCTTGGACGTCCCCCGTCCCCCCCCCCTACGAGTGCTTTACTATGACACTTCACACCACCCAATCGGACCATTATGGGTCCACCTAGACCCCAAAACGTCCACCCCGATATGCCAGCGTACTGCGCATGCGTCATGATAACTTTTCAACAAAAATTCAACACATGGCCTCGAGACCCCTCCCATCGACTTCTACAGCGCGAAACAGAAAAAATAAGATGCCACACTCCATACCGCAATGAAGATATAATATAATATCATAAAAGTATATATATCCGCCCTCAGGTCGTTGCATGTCAGCAATCGCGGAATGTTCTGGAATATAATACGCCTCCTCCAATCAGAATAGTCACTTCAAGTGTAGGCTGGCGGCTAACTGGCTGCATTACCACCAATGGATAGACGAGGATGCACCTCACAATAAACATGACATTCTCATTGTCTAATGGGTGTGACGTCAGCCCGTCTACACGTCAAACTTTGACCCCGCAGTTGCCCCTATACCTATAACATGGCCCATACTTATAACATGGCGCTTGGACCCCCAAGGCATCTTCCTCCAAGTATCCATGTACTGCTATGCATATCTCTCGCTACAACGATGGCTATAACCTTTGACCCTTGCCCTCCACATGACCTTTGACCTTCACATGATCTTTAACGTCCACATGATCTTTTGCCCTGGAAGTGAAATCAACCCTCCGATTTTCTCTCCGCATTTCAAGCGCCCACAAAATATACGACCAGATTTTTCCTTTCTATACTACTAAGACTTATTTGAACTTTTCAATAAAAGAACCTACACTAAGGAAGGAGGCCTTTAACCTATTATAGTGTTATACATCTTTGGTATAACCTTTTTTTTTTGAAAATCTGCAATTTTTTCTGACCGGTACATGCTGCTATGATTGTTCACCTTCATATATATGTTGGAGGAGTCACAGTGACATCTAAACTGTTCAAGCGGAATTTTAATCTACAGTTCAAAATGCTAATTGTGGTAGATCGAACAATCAAAAAAGTGGTTGCACTGGAATGCATCCACTTTTGGTAGTTCCAAATACTAACTTTGAAATACCAAATATAAAGTACTTTGAACTATCACTTTTTGGTATCTCGAACTACCAAAAGTGGATGCAGTTCATTCGCAACCACTTTTGGTAGCTCTAAAAACTTTCTTTTAACAGTGTACCCATAATTGAGCAAATGTATAGTGCATTTCATCCCCTATTAAATCAGTTGTACGTGTCCAAGTACATTGTTTTGTCTTGAGAGACGCCCATGTCTCCCCATGTCCATGTATCGGCGAAGCACTCTGTAACGTCGTCCGTTCATTGGCGAGTACGATAGGCTGGTAAAACTTTGTAGTAATTGTCCAGATGTCTAATTGCCGATTCCTCAACTTATTATACCAATCCCTCTAATACTATATCCCAGGTTAAAATGATCATCAGGAATCAATAGGAGTATCGTTTTTTACTTGTGTGTATGAAAATGACACCTCTATTTTATTTCACATAAGGGTAAATAACACTGACACTGCAGGGTAAATAGATATTTATTTGTCCTTTGAAAATCTGTTTATCCAAAGGGTCAGCCATTTTGATGAGTTTTGAGAGCTTCGTCTATTATATATGTAGCCCATATTGTTGTATGAATAAGCACGGAACACCCACCCTATACTGAAAAAGCGCTGGTGACCCTTATTAAAAAAATGAATTGGGGAAGAGATAGTTCTATGTGGGATGATCAAGATATACCAGTAGTACATTCAGGCATATAGGACAGAAATAAAAAATTGTATATCTGCAAAAGGGGCATAACTCTGTAAAATATGGGTCGAAGGGAGCCACTTTCGATAGGCGTCTGTAAAATAAGAACCGAGACGAATAAGCTGTCCCAATCTCCTAAGGAACACTGCTAAATTTACAATGGCTGACATGAGGGTGAAACCGAAAAGTTGAATTTCGCATTTGTTCTAAATTTTAGTGTTCTTTCTGTGATACATTGGCCATAACTACTTTATTTCACATCAGATTTTGTTTTCTTTTCTGAGAAGATAATCGAATATAGGACATAAATTCGGCCAAAGAACAGCTTTTCTGTGGCGGTAACGATGTAATGTATCCTTTGAGATTTCCCCTTCCCAAGACCTCCCCCCCGCAACACCCCCCTCCCCCCCCCCCACCCCACACACACACAAACACCTTGTCAGATAGAGCAAGGTTGATTGAGTATCTGTCGAGGTTGTGCTCACGTTACAACTAGAAAACTCCACGAGCCTGCAAAGTTGTTCACTACCAAATTATGTCAGAATCTGTAACGTACACGTAACTGTTAAACGGGAACCCAAATTTGCCATGAAAATTGCCGAAAGAAAGCCACCTTCATACAGAGTATTTCTGCTTTTTCTTATTCTGCTTTTATTTCATCAGTTAATAAAATGTTGCATTTCAAATAATTTGGTTTGGTAGAAATTTGTATGTACATAAGCTTTGATGACATCACACATTAAATAGACAAATAATACCACATCTTCATTTTTATAATACATAGGATACTAATTATTTTTGCATTTCATTAACATCATGTTTAACAAGACAGCTACCAATATATAGTTCCAGAAATACAGGTATGGATCGACTGTAACTAATAAACAAGCGTTGAATTTCAGATATAGTTGGATGAATTTTTTTTTGAATGAATATGAATCGTGTGAATCCTTGTTACTGAATATTCAGTAATTAAAATTTACTAACCGGTAGAATTTGCAAAAGAAAGACCTGATAACTTGTTTCTATGTTGATTATTTACCCTTACTGAAAATATGGTATTGAAAAAAAAAACGTACGGAGCGCATAATGCCATGCTGTTAGTTTCCTAGACATTAGACTTAATTTTGACTTCTTTCTTCTCCTAAAGGTAACAATAGGCCGTTGGTGTTCTTTAAATGAAAGGTTTATAACGTCATCAGCAAGATGTGAGGTCTCGACGTAAGAAGTAGGGGATTCCCTATTTATTACGTGGCGTCACAAAAGTGACTTCCCTTTGAGCGGCAGGATCATGAGAAAGTTTACATTCAGCAATTTATTTGGAACTTCAATGCAATGAATTTCGTTTCGCACTGCATCCTTTTACAGTAATAAGTCCGACGTCAAAGGAACGTTACAATTCATGACGCTGCGTCACAATTCGGCGCAACTCGCGATGAGGCTTGATTGTATATCTGCTCGATAACGGGCGCTGTGATCAGCAAATAAAGAACCTTGAACCTTGAACCTTGGAATAGATTCGTTCAGCATTCCGAATGCATTGCGGAATAAAGCCACCATGGCTCATTCCAACTCCTTTTCCACATATTTACCCCTCTTATTCCGTGATATTATATCTGAGTTTACTGAGATTGGATTAAGCCAAGATTTCTTTTGATAGAACGGGTGATTTGCTGGAAATAAATATAGGAAAGTAACAGTAGTTATTGGCATTAAATCAATATACATTTTATTTTGAAAAAGGGTTAGCAAGCAGGATTTCGAATATTGTAGACAATGTTGTGGCCAAATACTTTTCTTTAGAAATAGATACATTTACTTTTGCGTATGAATATTTCGTGTGCAAAACTGATTGCGGATTTCCAATAATGGCACTTCTTCCTTCCGTGAAACTCTGGTCAGCAGATTTAAGTATCCCGTAAACTCAGATTATGTAAAAGCCTTAAAGAATTCGAGGAAATTTGTGGTATTTCGCATATTCTTGTCTGGCAAACGCAGTCTTTGTCCATTAAGACCCCTGAATGATCCAGAGGAATAGGTGTGTTATATATGCTTTAAGATATGCGCTGAATAAGTTTAATCACATCACGACAGCTCACTGTCACATTTTTAAACGGAATGAGACTTCTCGATGCGTTTTGATGACTCCTTTGTCTCTTGTCCACATTACATTGGTGGATCTTGGCCAGCACTGCCCGTCCCCGCTCACATCCTGTTTCATCGTCCTAGAGCCCTAGGGCTCGTCGATGGCTCGATGGGGTTCCTCTCGCGGCGAGAGAAGCCGCTTCTTTCGCCCACATTCTCAAGGGCAACGGCTTCAAGCAGACCTCATTCCTTCATCCTGGATGCGCCTCTCCATCCAGGCGTCTAAGCATTTCAACTCCTGGCGCCGTTTGGGGTTCAACTGGGCTGGAGGTACTGTTCCGGGCAGGGATAACTCTGCCTCAAACTGTTGATGGAGATCTGGAGGGTGTCGTTCACCCCGTGCGCCCTTGGGCCTGTAGTGATCAAACAGAGCATTTCACTATATAATATGTAGAAAATAATTGATTTGCGTCCTATATTCAAAGATAGCATATAATATACGCCAAAACGTGACTTCTACTTTTATATTACAATATTATAGCCATTAAACTCCATCAATTTCGAATAGCCCGGATAATGACAATATGCTCAAAATTGCTCAAGTATAGAAAACCTGGACTGATTTTACACGCAACGCAAAGTTGCCAGTCTTTTTGCACTATAAGTACTAAAACGAGACACTACCCGTTCTACCTTAAAATTACATCAAGTTTGTACAACACTTTGGCTGCTGTCAATTTTTACAATAATTAACCGTACGTTTTACAGTTAAAAAAAAGGACAGTAAATGTGTAAATCTTAAAATACAGCGTATGTTTGAGAAAAAAAAAAATAAAAAAAAATAAAAAAATAAAAAAATAAACACAACATATTTTTAACTCACCTAGATCGCCGGTCCAAATAATTGCGCTTGTTATCTTCCTCTTGGCCCTGAAGGCCTAACATAGGGCTAGAGGAAGGGAAGACAGAAACTATAGCCGGGGTGGACACACGAGGTTCGGGCGTAGAGACGGCATGTCGAAGCGGCACATCATCAATGTCCTGCATTATCATAGGGCGAGATCTTGGACCTTTGGCCGCCATTGGTCGCTGCCGCTTTGGTCCTCCAAGTGAAGACGGAGTAGACTTCCGGAAGTCATCAGCATATAGCGACGTTAGGGAGTCACAGCTTATGTCATCATCAATGATAAGATCATCTTCTACTATCTGGTCATTAATTTGATCTTCTGCGGCCATGGTTTGGCTTCTGACGAACAATTTCTTTGAGTCCTCTTTGCCACCTTTGCGTGTGAGTGGTGTCACTTTGTTGTTCTTCCGGCGGAAGATGGATCCGGCGCGAGAAGAGGTTGAGGTTGATTGATCTTGTCCTCTGAATAAGCTAACTAGTCTTGTAGTCAGACTTTTCGGTGGACTGGAGATACTCCTACTCTCTCGGCGTGCAGTCACTATTTCTTCGGGGGTCAGAACAACTTTGGATGTATTACAACCCATGATTGCGACTATTATCAAAACACTGCTGCTAGCGCGAGTGTGTATGAAAACTCTGTGCGACTTGGTAACGACGTGAAAACACGGCGCCAACTGTTTATGACGTATAACGTGTGTTCATACGTCACAGACGTTGTATAACGTAACGCAGTTGTCTCCCTTCACTGTGATATTCATAATCATTCAAATATACCTATTCTTGTCCAAACGATCTTCTCCTTAATTAACATAGGCTCATTAGACTAGCGCCCACACAGACCTGATTCTGATTCCAAGGCCCAGCGAATCGGCACTAATCTGCTCTATGGTACTAATGTCCCTTCATGTATATACTGTGTTAGTTGCCCCTGTTGTAAATCTTCGTTACAATTATTATCGTACTACTATTTTACGACCGAGAGCAGAGGTTTCACGCGCATTCACGTATGAAAACGTAAATATCTTAGTATTTAGTATGTTGATAAGGACTTTTTGGCTGGAAAAAGTTTTGTGAAATGATATTTTGGTACAGGGCTACATATTAAGTGAATGATGGAAGGAGTGTATAATATTGGGTTATTATATATACAGTACTTTGTACAATATGGATAGGCATTGTATAAGTTCATGTTGTGGTGAAGTCGAGTCAATACGGGTTTTCATCACAACATGGACGAGTACAATACCATTCCATACTGAACAACGCACTGTATAATGACCTATTTATTATACAGGTCATCGGAAAATTAAACTGAAGTATTTGACATTGATTTCCTATTCATGTTTGAATCAATAAATTTGTTACATAAAACAACATAACATTAAGATATTCAACTATAACAACAAGTTCATGTAGAACCCGTAAATTCCTAGAATGCAATAAAATATGTAATTCAACAAATATCATGTAAATCTATAAATCAGTCTCTACTTTCCGAACTTCATTTGGGACAAATTTGGCTGACTGGGTAAATTTACTTTGGAATTAAATTGATATTGATTTTAAAGTTTCCTTCAAAGTTCATCAACCGAGAAAATAAAGGTTTTCAATTCCTGTGGCTTCATTTTGGCGTCATAACAAATGAGTTACCTCCCTTAGAAAGCGTACAATATGAATTAGATACTGTATTTTGGGATCCAATGTGACTTTGGGTACTGTACGGACACGTGGTGCGATTGAAATGATTTCATTGGATCAAAGGACATAGCTGTATAATAACCTAGCATAATGGGAGATAAAGTGGATGCAGTTCGTTCGCAACCACTTTTGGTAGTTCTAAAAACTTTCTATTAACAGTGTACCCATATTTTCATCTCGTATGAAATCAGTTGTACGTGTCCGTGCATGTTTTGTCTTGAGAGACGCCCATGTGTCATTCCCCCACTGACATCAAATAGATAGTCATCCAGCGTGCATGTATTCTCAGTCATTCTCGCGAGCCAGTGTATCGAGCCAGGATTTAGTATTTACTTGATCAAGATGATTCTCAGTATTAACTCAGCTTGCCTCGGAAACGGCGAAGCACTCTGTCACGTCGTCTGTTCATTGGTGAGTACGATAGGCTGGTAAAATTTTGTAGTAATTGTCCTGATGTCTAATTGCCGATTCCTCAACTTATTATACCAATCCCTCTAATACTATATCCCAGGTTAAAATGATCATCAGGAATCAATAGGAGTATCGCTTTTTACTTGTGTGTATGAAAATGACACCTGTATTTTATTTCACATAAGGGTAAATAACACTGACACTGCAGGGTAAATAGATATTTATTTGTCCTTTGAAAAGCTGTTTATCCAAAGGGTCAGTCATTTTAAGGAGTTTTGAGAGCTTCCTCTATTATATATGTAGCCCATATTGTTGTATATGATGAATAAGCACGGAACATCCTATACTGAAAAAGCACTGGTGATCCCTATTAAAAAAGCAGATTATTTCTGGATTATACTGAACTAGGTTGAGAATAGCGTGTCTCGGTTTTTCAGATGTTCTGATTACTGAGATATTAAGATTAATACATATAATTCCACCAAAAAAAGGATATAGGCAGAAACTCGAAGAAATGAGAGGCTCATTTTATATGGAAAAAAAAACAACAGTCGGGGGGGGACGGGGGTGGGAGGCTTCGAATCATTTACCCTATCTCGCCTTTGGGGTAGGGTTGGAGCGGATTCCGCCCTGCAGGTGAACGTTTTCCAACTAGGTGAGGTTATAGCTTGCCATATTTGGAGGATTCTGAGTCTACATGTACTCGCACCCCTCCTCCCAATCTCCTAAGGAACACTGGTAAATTTACAATGCCTAACATGAGGGTGAAACCGAGAAGTTGAATTTCGCATTTGTTCTAAATTTAAGTGTTCTTTCTGTGATACATTGCCCATAACTACTTTATTTCACATCAGATTTTGTTTTCTTTTATGAGAAGATAATCGAATATAGGACATAAATTCGGCCAAAGAACAGCTTTCCTGTGGCGGTAACGATGTAATGTATCCTTTGAGATTTCCCCTTCCCAAGGCCATATGTTACGCTTACATACGAAAAACTCCTTTGTGTGTGACGGTAATAAAGCCGATTTTTTTTTCACTCCAAAACCTGCCAAATAACATTATTCTTGAAGATTACACACTGAAATATCCCCTTCGAAAAAACTGAGATGTTCACTTGCATAAAAATGGAGATATGATTGATGAAAATGTGCCCCAGGCTTATTTTGGTATTTTTGGGGCATTTTCATGTAGGATTTCCTCCTGTAGCAAAAATATGACACCTCAAACCAAAACCATTCGTGGTTCTTTTCAATAAGCAAACTTCCTAATATATTTTGTAACAAAATTATTTTGGTTTGAGGTGTCATATTTTTGCTATAAGAGAAAATCTTCACTGTAAATGCCTCAAAAATACCATATCGGGCCAAGGAGCACATTTTGAGCAATCAATCATATCTCCATTTTTATATAACGGAGCATCACAATTTTTTCGAGGCTGATATTTCAGTATGTAAACTTGAAGAAAAATCTGATTTGGCAGGTTTTGGAATGGAAAAGAAATTCAACTTGACTACTATCACACTAAAGGGAGTTTTTCCCGTATTGTCGTCACATATCCTTTGTATGTAAATAAGCTTTGATGATATCATCGCATTAGAGACAAATAATACCACATCTTCTTGTTTGGTTTGCATTTCATTAACATTGTGTTTAACAAGACAGTTACCAATATAGTTCCAGAAATACAGGTATGGATCGATAACTAATAAACAAGCGTTGTATTTCAGATATAGTTGGATGGATTTTTTTCTGAATGAATATGAATCGTGTAAATTCTTGTTACTGAATATTCAGTAATTAAAATTTACTAACCGGTAGAATTTGCAAAAGAAAGACCTGATAACTTGTTTCTATGTTGATTATTTACCCTTACTGAAAATATGGTACTGAAAAAAAGACAGAAAAAAAACGTGCGGAGCGCATAATGCTATGCTGTTAGTTTTCTGAACATTAGACTTAATTTTGACTTCTTTCTTCTCCTAAAGGTAACAATAGGTCGTTGGTGTTCTTTAAATGAAAGGTTTATAACGTCATCAGTAAGATGTGAGGTCTCGACGTGAGAAGTAGGGGATTCCCTATTTATTACGTGGCGTCACAAAAGTGACTTCCCTTTGAGCGGCAGGATCATGAGAAAGTTTACATTCAGCAACATTGGCTATGTTTTCTCATTTATTTGGAACTTCACTGCAATGAATTTGCAAGGGTTTCTTTTCGCACTGCATCCTTTTACACTAATAAGTCCGACGTCAAAGGAACGTTACAATTCATGACGCTGCGTCACAATTCGGCGCAACTCGCGATGGGGCTACTGGAATAGATTCGTTCAGCATTCCGAATGCATTGCGGGATAAAGCCACCATGACTCATTCCAACTCCTTTTTCACATATTTACCCCTCTTATTCCGTGATATTACATCTGAGTTTACTGCGATTGGATTATGCCAAGATTTCATTTGGTGGAACGGGTGATTTGCTGGAAATAAATATACAAAAGTTACAGTAGTTATTGGCATTAAATCAATATACATTTTATTTTGAAAAAGGGTTAACAAGCAGGATTTCGAATATTGTAGACAATGTTGTGGCCAAATACTTTTCTTTAGAAATAGATACATGTGCTTTTGCGTATGAAGATTTCGTGTACAAAACTGATTGCGGATTTCTAATAATGGCACTTCTTCCTTCCGTGAAACTCTGGTCAACAGATTTAAGTATCCCGTAAACTCAGATTATGTAAAATCCTTAAAGAATTCGAGGAAATTTGTGGTATTTCGTATATTCTTGTCTGGCAAACGGAGTCTTTGTCCATTAAGGCCCCTGATTGATCCAGAGGAATAGGCGTGTTATATATGCTTTAAGATATAAGCTGAATAGGTTTAATAACATCACGACATCTCACTGTCATATTTTTAGACGGAATGAGACTTCTCGATGCGTTTTGATGGCTCCTTTGTCTCCTGTCCACATTACATTGGTGGATCTTGGCCAGCACTGTCCCTCCACGTCCACATCTTGTTCCATCGTCCTTGAGCCCTAGGGCTCTTCGACGGCTCGTTGGGGTTCCTCTCCCGGCGAGAGAAGCCGCTTTTTTCAGCCCACATTCTCAAGGGCAACGGCTTCAAGCAGACCTCATTCCTTCATCCTGGATGCGCCTCTCCATCCAGGCGTCTAAGCATTTCAACTCCTGGCGCCGTTTGGGGTCCAACTGGGCTGGAGGTACTGTTCCGGGCAGGGATAACTCTGCCTCAAACTGTTGATGGAGATCTGGAGGGTGTCGTTCACCCCGTGCGCCCTTGGGCCTGTAGTGATCAAATAGAGCATTTCACTATATAATATGTAGAAAATCACTGATTTGCATCATATATTCAAGGATAGCATATTATATACGCCACAACGTGACTTCTACTTTTATATTACAATATTATAGTTATTAAACTCCATCAATTTTGAATAGCCTGGATAATGACAATATGCCGGAAATTGGTCAAGTATAGAAAACCTGGACTGATTTTACACGCAACGCAAAGTTGCCAGTTTTTTTGCACTATAAGTACTAAAACGAGACACTACCCGTTCTGCCGTGAAATTACATCAAGTTTGTACAATACTTTGGCTGCTGTCAATTTTTACAATAATTAACGGTACGTTTTATAGTTGATGACAGTAAATGTGTAAATCTTACAGAAAATACAGCGTATGTTTGAGAAAAAAAAAAAAATCAACAACATATTTTTAACTCGCCTAGATCGCCGGTCCAAATAATTGCGCTTGTTATCTTCCTCTTGGCCCTGGAGGCCTAAAGTAGGGCTAGAGGAAGGGAAGACAGAAAATATAGCCGGAGTGGACACACGAGGTTCGGGCGTAGAGACGGCATGTCGAGGCGCCACATCATCAATGTCCTGCATTATCACAGGCCGAGATCTCGGACCCTTGGCCGCCATTGGTCGCTGCCGCTTTGGTCCTCCAAGTGAAGACGGAGCAGACTTCCGGAAGTCATCAGCATATTGCGACGTTAGGGAGTCACAACTTATGTCATCATCGATGATAAGATCATCTTCTACTATCTGGTCATTAATTTGATCTTCTGTGGCTATGGTTTGGCTTCTGACGAACAATTTCTTTGAGTCCTCTTTGCCACCTTTGCATGTGAGTGGTGTCACTTTGTTGTTCTTCCGCCGGAAGATGGATCCGACACGAGAAGAGGTTGAGGTTGACTGATCTTGTCCTCTGAATAAGCTAACTAGTCTTGTAGTCAGGCTTTTCGGTGGACTGGAGATACTCCTACTCTCTCGGCGTGCAGTCACTATTTCTTCGGGGGTCAGAACAACTTTGGATGTATTACAACCCATAATTGCGACTATTATCAAAACACTGCTGCTAGCGCGACTGTGTATGAAAACTCTGTGCGACTTGGTAACGACGTGAAAACACGGCGCCAACTGTTTATGACGTATAACGTTTGTTCATACGTCACAGACGTTGTATAACGTAACGCAGTTGTCTCCCTTCACTGTGATATTCATAATCATTCAAATATACCTATTCTTGCCCAAACGATCTTCTCCTTAATTAACATAGGCTCATTAGACTAGCGCCCACACAGACCTGATTCTGATTCCAAGGCCCAGCGAATCGGCACTAATCTGCTCTATGGTACTAATATCCCTTCATGTATATACTGTGTTAGTTGCCCCTGTTGTAAATCTTCGTTACAATTATTATCGTACTACTATTTTACGACCGAGAGCAGAGGTTTCACGTGCATTCACGTATGAAAACGTAAATATCTTAGTATTTAGTATGTTGATAAGGACTTTTTGGCTGGAAAAAGTTTTGTGAAATGATGTTTTGGTACAGGGCTACATATTAAGTGAATGATGGAAGGAGTGTATAATATTGGGTTATTATACAGTACTTTGTACAATATGGATAGGCAGTGTATAAGTTCATGTTGTGGTGAAGTCGAGTCAATACGGGTTTTCATCACAACATGGACGAGTACAATACCATTCCATACTGAACAACGCACTGTATAATGACCTATTTATTATACAGGTCATCGGAAAATTAAACTGAAGTATTTGACATTGATTTCCTATTCATGTTTGAATCAATAAATTTGCTACATAAAACAACATAACATTAAGATATTTAACTATAACAACAAGTTCATGTAGAACCCGTAAATTCCTATAGAATGCAATAAAATATGTAATTCAGCAAATATCATGTAAATCTATAAATCAGTTTCTACTTTCCGAACTTCATTTGGGACAAATTTGACTGACTGGGTAAATTTACTTTGGAATTAAATTGATATTGATTTTAAAGTTTCCTTCAAAGTTCATCAACCGAGAAAATAAAGGTTTTCAATTCCTGTGGCTTCATTTTGGCGTCATAACAAATGAGTTACCTCCCTTAGAAAGCGTACAATATGAATTAAATACTGCATTTTGGGATCCAATGTGACTTTGGGTAATGTACGGACACGTGGTGCGATTGAAATGATTTCATTGGATCAAAGGACATAGCTGTATAATAACCTAGCATAATGGGAGATAAAGTGGATGCAGTTCGTTCGCAACCACTTTTGGTAGTTCTAAAAACTTTCTATTAACAGTGTACCCATATTTTCATCTCGTATGAAATCAGTTGTACGTGTCCGTGCATGTTTTGTCTTGAGAGACGCCCATGTGTCATTCCCCCACTGACATCAAATAGATAGTCATCCAGCGTGCATGTATTCTCAGTCATTCTCGCGAGCCAGTGTATCGAGCCAGGATTTAGTATTTACTTGATCAAGATGATTCTCAGTATTAACTCAGCTTGCCTCGGAAACGGCGAAGCACTCTGTCACGTCGTCTGTTCATTGGTGAGTACGATAG
>JAVTVY010057023.1:0-28527 GCA_036873755.1 Hanleya hanleyi | reverse complement strand
CAGAAAACCCTGCCCGAAGCGGGCAGAGTTTCAAATTTCTTTGACGAGATATTTTTGCATTCGTTGTATATGGCGATCCCACTATCATCAAATATAAAACATATGATGCTTCAGTAATCTTCCCTGCTGAAAAAACCTACAGGGCAGATTTACAAAATCTATCGATTTTCAGGCTGATTACATCTTTAACATGACCTAAAACCCTTAATAAGGCAGCATCCAGTCTCCAGCTCTCTTTGTTCTTGAGATATTACATTTACAGTGCTCTTCCCATGTTGACCTGTGAAGGTCAGTCGGGAGTGAACTTGACCTATAGACTCTTATAAGCCAACATTTGTGCGAAGTCTGTAGACTAGATCAAGTTGTCCCTCCGATATTGTGCTCACAGGCCTACAGTCCCCCATAAGACAGTAGTATACCAAAGACCAAGACTCTAGCCCTATATGTTATTGAGATATTGCGTTTATAACATATGGGACGGATGGAGGGATGGACAGATGAACAACATTTCTTTAGTCGGAGTGGCGAAACCACAATATAGCGGGTTTATGTAGATACAACAGGGATTCCGCTAGGGTCTATTTGGGTCCGTTGACGGACCCATTCCCCCCACTGAATGAAATAAAAATCCCCCTTTTGGTCTGCTTGTAAAGAAGTAAAAAGGTAGCTGAAGGTTTAAAATGTTACTTTATATCCCTCCAAGTCTTCCCTTCGTGAATATCAATAAAAACACATGTGGAAATTCACATTTGAAAAGACGGCAATTGCCGGAATTAGGACAATGACCTGACGGTTCTCTGAAGCACGTGGAAAATTTCCCGCTTCCATTTTCAGCAAACAGTCTGCGACTACAGTCTGTCCATCCACCCAGATTTCTTGTGTTTAGTGCTCTTCCAGCGCAGGCCACGGAAATGAAAGTAGAAGCTCTGGAAGGTCAAGTTAACAACTGTCACCATTCGGGTATATTATTAGATCATCTGAGGGCATAATTTTGTTTGCCATGATGTTTTTCAGGGTCGGCGTATTCGACTGAAATGTTTTGAATTCGACTGAAGAAACGGAAACTCGGCCGGTTATTTTATCATATCTCGCGTAATACTGGTTCGATTCTGACAATCTAAACGTTCCGGAATAGCTGAAGAGATTCTCTTTTCAAAAATATATAGTTTGATGACAACAGTGTTTTTATTTTTGAGATAGTGGGCAACTGAAATAATCGTGTCGACTTCGCTGAATTTTTTTCTGGACCGCTCTATCAAAATCTGTTTATGTGCTCTCCACCACGTCCGCGTATCGACTCGGTTAGCGACCATCCCGGAAGATTTCTGCTTCCAAGTTCAAATTATCGCGGTAATACATACGTAGCAAAGAGTGTAAATAGACTTTAAACAGACGTTCCTGCTGTTAATCTTTATTATAAAATCCATCTCTAGACGCTCTCTCAGGCCATCAATTTAAATGGCAATTATCAAAAAATCTTCTGCCGCCACGAGGGGAAAACCCCCTCTCGGACTCTCCCCCTTCGGTCGCTACACTCCCTCAGACTTGGTCGCTTCGCTCCCTCGTATTTGCGGACCCAGATTTTTTTTTCTGGCGGAATCCCTGTACAAATTATGTATCCACATTTTAAAATGACCGAAAACAATGAATTTCCAAATTGTGGATACACATGCTATAGAGGTGATGTATCCACATTTTTTACTTCCACCTTACTTGATCAATTGTCGGCATGAGAACTGAATGAAATTGCGGCAAAACTCGGTCAGAAATTTTGGCGAAAGTTTTTTTGGACATGTCAGATGTTATTTTTTTCACGCATCTGTCTTCTTCGTCGATCTTTATTAACAAAATAGGAACGACTGGCAGTTTTGCACATAACATATCTGATTATGGCTACAAAGAATCAAAACTTGGCGTGTTTTCCTTTTGTTGGTATGGATGGGAAAGAGATACGATATCTCGATCCCGTTGCACGATAAACTTTCCTCCCAAATCTGAAACTCCCTGAGTAAAAGTAATCGTAAATTTCATTGGCTGAACAGTACTTATTGGCTCCGCTCGCCCGTTATTCAACCAATCAGTACACTGTTTACAAGAAATACGACTTCAATGAAACTGTATTCGTAATCAAGATCGGCTCGTCTTCTAGATTTATAATTTTTCTTTCCCATCCATATGAATTTAAAAATAATTCGGCATTTCTGTGAAACAGTGATTATCCAGCATTACAATAACACTGTGAGTATGACAGTATCTTGTTTTATAGGCAAGAGTTGTTAGAAAAAGGACCATAGAAAAATGGCGAATTTCGTGAACTTGTCAGCGATTGTGATGTCTGAAGATTTTTTGTCTGGATGTACATTTAGTAGATTCATTGTCTCATAGATTAAATAAGTATGGAAATTATATAAATGTGGATACATCTCAATATATAGGATGTGTATCCACAATGTGGATACATCTCTTATACAAGGAAGTGTATCCACATTTTACAAAAATCAAAGTTTTATGCTGTATCCACAAAACCCGCTATATTGTGGTTACCCCGTCGGAGTGACCAAATAAAGTCAGATTTACTAAAGAACAGAAAATCAGATAGCTCTCAATTCTGCACTTCCCTAAAGCCCCTTCGGGACATCAGGAGACAATCAATCGGGAATGCCCAAGGAACAACCAAATACCAGGTTCTGCCGGTCCCAGTGGAAATTAGGCTGTCCAACTTTAAAGTTTTACCCTGTCACTAACCTCATCCCTTTCAACTGTCGACATAATCCTGCTAATCTCTTCATCGTTCTCCTTCAGACGGTTCACTAACATCTCGCCCGCCTCGCAGATCCGTGGTTCTATCTCCTGTGGAAACAAAAACGCCTTTATTTTCAAACAATACAGAGTAGTTCATATTCCAAGAGGTCACAGCAAGGGAGACCACTCTGAAAAAGTGTAACATCAAGGGAGGTAATTATGGAATGAAGCCCAATATTTCTCAAAGCAAGTTTATCTATATTCTGAAACTGCGCAGGAAGCATGACCAGCCAAATCCTTCTTGAAAAGCAATACAATTTAAATGGTATAATTAAATTATCCTGTTTTCCAAAGCATTGATAACAATTTTTCTTCATAGCAAATATAAATTCCCAATTAAATGGAAGAAATATAAATGACAGGAAGAAAGTTTACTGAACCATCATCTGTTTCCACATGACTTACAATCTTTGCTATACAGACATGACAGAATTCAAATTAAACAACAATGACTGCTAGGGAACCTGATTTCACCAGTCAAACATGTCAAACTTTAAATTATGATTGGACAGATTCGCTGTGACCATCTCATTACTTACTGTATTGATGACTCCCAATTCATGCCTCATATCTTCAACAGCTGACTCATGCCTGAAATAATGAGACAAGAACAACTGTAAACGTAGGGTGACTATCAAATTGAAGACCCGCAAACTTTGTGAAGAATTCGTTAAAATAGCGTATTAATAATATTGCTAAACTGTGATTGAATCGTTAGACATGTTAGATAATATACAGGAAGTGTGAATTTAACACCGAGGAAGCATTCTTCTTCACACACCAGGGATGGGGGACAGTTTGAGTTTACAGTTGACAGATGCAAATGCATAATGTTACAGTACAGGGTAAAAATAACTTAAACGAAACTACAGAAAAACTGAAATTGTGCGAATTACAATAGAATAGCAAAATGTAATAGAAAAGTTGATATCATCCATGATCTACAAATTAGTATACCTAGGTTTTGAAATCATGCCTTTCAAAGAGATAGTAAATTGTTTACGTGGAGTTACAAACCTGTCTCGTCGACTCTTCGCAATCCTCTCAATGATGTCAGAGCCTGTTCTCGCTGGCACTGAAAATAACAGGAAATATTGTTGATCATTTACCTTTGAATTTTTGTGTCATAACAGTTCAAACCTTTATACATGAATTGGTGTAGCGGCTTGTCCCCTGATGAGAGTTTGAGGTTGGGGTATTTGTTCAATAAAGCAATTTGAAGCTTCCATAAAATAGGGTAGAGGAAAAGGGATACATTTCTCATTATAATTTTGTGATTATCATGTAGTTTTCATTTTCACTGAAGGGTGAACAGTCCTGCATGTGATGGTTTCATCCACAATACTGATGGGGATGGGGGGAGGGCGGGTATTCATTTGTATTCATGGATCTATGGATAGTTACCTGTACATATGTGAGTTTTCTTGTGTCCAAAAATCCCCACATTGTCCAAGATAAATGCCCTTAAAGGTGAAATGCAAAGGTTTTCAAATTTTCCTTCTTATATGGTTTTTTGGCTAGCAATGATGGAAATATCAGCCTATGTATTTCACTTGGTTTTATTAGAAGTATTTTATCTTTTGGTGGCTTTTGAAAAGTGCTTCAAAGTTGGTATCTCAAGCCCAGACGATTTCAGAAATGAAATCTGCATTGCTTATCTGCCCTTGTTTGACGCTGGTTTGTGACGTCACATCAGACCACCTGGTCGGTCGTCAATACTTTTAACGATCAATCTGCGGGCGGCTGGTCTGAAGTGACGTCACAATCAAGGAAAGATAAGCGATGACATTTTGCAAATTCGAATTCAGCTGAGTTTGGGGGTACCAACTTTTGAAAAGATTCTAGCAGACAAAATAATTCAAATCAAGTCAAGTGAAGTAGATAGACTGGTATTATTATCATTATTCTACCTATTTAAATGTAAAACGGAGAATTTAAAAATCTTTGCATTTCACCTTTAACTCTATTATTACACTAATTAATTCAATTAGGTAAAAGAAAAAAATAATGGGATAATTAAATAATACAACTTACAGACAACATCGGGCAGACCCCGCACCTCTGTTCCTGCAATATGACTGTCTGATTGGTCCAGTTTTGAATTCACATAGTCTGTGTACTGCCTGAAATTACGTATACAAATGTCATACAGCTTGCAAGATAAGTCTTATACAATAAATTTATTAAATCCATTTACAACTCACAACGAACTATCAATTGATTGTCAATACTAGTTTATCAGTTAAATGACTTCACTGCTAATATATCAAGCTTAGGTTAACTAAAAAACAAGAGTTGAGCCCCCTTGTAATGATTCTGAGAAAGATTCCACCACCAGTCATGGATACTCATAGTCGGCTTACTTATACAAGACAGGGTTCTCGCTATGTGGATCGTTGGGGAAACAGTCCACCCAGGTTTTCTGCCTCTCTGTGAGGAGGCCATGTCCTCCATCTTTCTGGTCTGTTCTCACCAACGGTATTCCATCGTCTCGTGCTATGATGGTCGGCTCACGTCGGCCCTTTGACAAACTTTTCGTCAGTTGAACCTGTACAGAAGAGTAACACCATTCTGAGAAACCTTTGAAGAGAGGTAGTAGCGTCATTTAGAAAATATTCAGCAAATAACATTATTTCGATAAAAGTGATTTAGTAGTTGAGATCAACTATGGTTAACGTTTATTAATGACCTCAATTTTTAATATCACGAGCATTGAAATCACATTTCTGACATTCTCTGAAATACATGATCGCACCTGCACTTGGCTTCAGTGCCTGAGATGACATCGCAATTACGCGCATCGGCAATCTGAGCATGACGCTTTGCAACGTCATAGAACTTTTATCGTACTGTGATGGTATGAAACGGACTGGGTACGATGTGGTTGGATACCGGCACGAAGAGGTTTAGGTACGAAAAAACCAGTGCCCCATTTTTAAATACCCACTCTTCCACTTCCGGGCATATGTGAGTGAGTGAGGCCATCGATGGGTGTGACTCACCGTTATGCATTATGCTTGGTAAACACGCAGGACTTAATTTTGTTACCTCAGCTACCTGATCCTCTAACAGGTATCAAAGTTATTTCTCTTGCTTTGTAGTTCTCTTTGAACCCTCACTTCTGTTGTGCTCAAATTTACAGTTTTCAATGGCGATTTCTCTTTAAGCTCCGTGCATGTTAGTTCAACAAGCTGAACCCTACTGACGTTTAATTTTGTGATATTGACAATGTAGTTTTCAGCCGTTGAACCGAAATTTCCTATCGCAAAATTTTCGGCCCCCTGACCTAAGGTAACAGCGGGTGGATTTGCGCTCATAAAAATCGATAATACCTATCGCTTTGCAGTCGTTTGGATAGAATACATATTTGCCTACTTCCCTGGCCATTTATTTTCTCCGTCCAGCTTCTTTAATTTCCATAAGCGGCAAAAGAAAAAAAATCATCGCAGTCGATCTTCCAAAAAATTAAATCCACCGCCATTTTGAAAATATCACTATGGTGACACGAGAGTGATTGTAATTTCCGGATTGTAGACAGGAAGGTCGGAAACGGCTCATTCACAAAGCTGTCATATTATCGGCATTTAAATGCAAAATTGTAACTATCGGTAGCCAGCATAATAGAAGGCACATACCGAGAAAGGTAGTTTATCGGATTTTTCATCTCCCTAAGCGACTGGGTCGACTGAGCGGATTCAGTTTTCCGACTCTCATAATCCTGAATTTAGAATAGCCTCATGTGAGAGAATCAGAATCACGCGGGAATGTTCTAAAATGGTGGTAGATTTAGTTTTCGGAAGATCGACCGTGATGATATTTATTTTCTTTTGCCGTTTATGGAAATGAAAGGAGCTAGAAAATAAATGGCCAGGGGAGTAGGCAAATATGTATTCTATCCAAATGCGTGCAAAGCGGTAGGTATTATCAATTTTTATGAGCGCAAATCCACCCGCTGTTACCTAGGTCGGGATGCCGAAAATTTTGCGATAGGAAATTTCGGTTCAACGGCTGAACCCTACATTGTCAATAATCACAAAATTAAATGTCAGTAAGGTCCAGCTTGTTGAACTACTGTCTGTCCCAGATAATATATCCGAGACATCTCGTCTGATTTATCAAAAAATAAAGATGGTTATAATCTGAAACTTCCTCGTGTGGTCAAACATGAATTGACCAATTTTTCTACCAAGTATGATCGCCCGACAACGAGTAAAAGTGGTCAGGAGGAGAAATTGTTTTTGACATAGGCACTTCCCGGGTTAATCTAGTGACGTGCGCCATGTTGCTTGGATGAGTCCAAAGCAACGGAGGGATGTAAGGATGTCCGGTACACATCAAGGGAGGTAGTCCAAATATACAATTCGACTCGGATATTCTTATTTCAAATTAAAGTATTTATTTAAATGGCTCCGACCATCATTGTTGCTTTTTATTAATGTATAGGAGAGTTTCTTCCTTTGGAATGTCAAGTGGTCTCCACTGACAACAGAGGGCTTAACTTCCAATCACCCCTATGACGTTTCACCAGCATTGGACTGACCCACAATGGCGCTGAATTTTAACCCAGGCATTTGACACGTAAAACAAACAATCTTCCTGATGACCACTTTTACTTTTTGTCGGGAGATCATACTTGGAAGAAAAATTGGTCAATTCATGTTTGACCACATGAGTAAGTTTCAGATTATAACCATCTTTATTTTTTGATAAATCAGACGAGACATCTCGGATATATTATCTGGGACAGACAGTAGGTGCATGTGAAACCTCTTTTACCAGGTAAATGTCATGCTCTCGTGGCTTCCCTCTATACCTGAGTGCCTTTATTTATTTGTTATCACAAACAAAAATAATGTAAACATTTCAATTCTACTGTTGGACCAGTATTTCACCAGTCTGCTTCAAAATTTACCATCTCGGACTGAGGTGCCAGATTCGATCCCTCTGTATTTAGTGAGAACTTAATTTCTTGAATACCCCAACATACCTGAGCATCAAACATTTGTCTGTAAACCTTTCCACTTGGAACTACCCTCATAGAGGGCTTCACTTCAGCAGACATGACTGGGAACTGTTGTTGTTGTTGTTGTTGTTGTTGTGAACACACGCAAGGCTTGTCTACGGTTTTGATTTTAAATTGACAGTCACTTTTGGATAGAAATCATTTGTCTGATGGAGAATATATATTTAGAAGGAACTGTGTACGGAAATTAAACGAAATCGCGGAAAGCAATAGGCAAATGTATCAATTTTTACATTCTAAAGTTTTAGCATGTTCGACCGTTCGACGCCATCTTTTCAACGTTCCCACAGCAACAAGACTCGTTTGATTTGCGAGATCTGGCGAGAAGAGGTGACTTCAAAATGGCGACGACCGCAAACATTTGCCGTCTGCTAGATGCTTTACCGGCGTCAAATGACCAATTGTCTGTGTTACAAGAACTGAAATTGGTCATACAATCAGTCCATCCATCAGTGTTGAAAGATGTTATTCCCAATATATCTTTTCACGCCGTATTTGATTGTTTAAACACCACAAACAGGTTAGATTACGGCAGTTTTTGCTGTATCATTTTGCAACAACAACAACATGTTGTCCAACCAGCTGAATCCATTTCCCCCAGTGGTCCTTTTCCCCATGGGCATTTTCTCCAGTGGGCATTTTCTCCAGTGGCCCTTTTCCCCACCCTGTAATATGGTATTGTACAGTGTCAATGTTTCAATCATTTTGAAAAGACATTTTCTAAATAATTAATAAAATGAATTTTGTTTTGTTGCCCCAATTAATATGGATGAAAAATGCTAACGATTTGTAGAAATAATTCTGAAACTCACAAGTAATGTTATGACTTCTTCAATGGGCAAACATATTCACTATGAGGTACGGAAATGTTCCCCCCTGGAAAAGTTCTCCCAGGAAATATCCCCCCTGGTAATATTCCCCCCTGGAAATACTCCCCCCTATGATTCCCCCTGGAAAAAATCCCCCCTACCTCTCGGATTTCTCAAAGTTAGGTAAAAACCACAGAACAAAATATAAAAATATATATGTACATGGTTTATTTGAGTCACGCAATATTACCTTAGTAATGTCATGTTACACTAAGCACATTTATTAGGTGCAACAAAATAAATAAAAATATACATACATGGTTTATTTGCGACATCATGAAATATTATCTTGGTAATGTCTCGTTACAGTAAGTTGTTTTCGCATGTATATTGTTTTCACGTGACTGGCACATATCACCAGATTCAGCCCCCAGTCGACCACGACTACTAAGGTAATATTGCGTGACTCAAATAAACCATGTACATACACTGATGTATTTAGTAATCTGAGTTGCAGGTCTAGAAAGAATACCTACAGGTCTACTATTCTAGCACTTCAGGCCGGGGGTCTGGGGCCCGCCTAGGGCCCCTTCCGCTAGAGCTCCTAGACGCTCTCTCCTGCATTCTAAGCCATTTCTGGGCATTAAATTTGACTTCGCAACATGCTATATTTCAGTATGTGATTAGGGGTATGGGGATGTCCATGGCTATCTTCTGTGTCACTATTAACAGCTGCAAAAAGAGTGCGGTAGAATAAATTAACTATATAATTAATGAGAAATACCCTTCCCATTGAAGTGAAGCTTTCCCATTCCAGTGAAGCTTCAACTGAACAGAGTAAATGGAGAAAACCGCCGCCTACTCGTCAGCACAGCAAAAAAAATAAAAAAATTTTAACATTGTGTTGTTGTTGTTGTGTTGTCGTAAATTCGCTCGAGTTTTGACGAGTTTTGACGAGTTCTAAACGAAGTTCCAATCGCACATTGAAGGCCTTTGGCATTGGGTCAAAACAATCGAAAGGTACTTATAATTTCCCTACAGCTCATTTGCTACATGTATGTAAAGAATGCTTGAAATGAAACATGTGGGGCCCGGCGTGTCACTTGGGTCAGCTATGGAATCGTCTATTGTCTCCGCTCCCCTCTAGAGGAGGTTTTGGGTCAGGTTCATTTCATGTTGATGCTGGCGAAAGGGGGAGACGGGCTATTAAGATTCCTGGTAAATTTAAACTGACATGACTGACTGCCAGACTGTTGTTGTATCTATAAAAGTTTATCTGAACAGACTTCTACTTTCTACAAACAGCCATCTACTTTAAAATATAATGAAACCCCTGATGCCAGTCGTTTTGGCCGATCAGTGATATTGAAAATACTAAGTTTCGTAGGACCACGGAAGGCTGGAATGTTCAACAGTGCATTTAAAAATGGCGGGCACCTGGCACCACGTGTGTTGTCATTTATGGTTTTATCGGGGCAAATTTAAGCAGCTAGACGACGAATTGATAGCGTGTAACTAAGTAAATAAAACAATGGACATACCTATGCCTGCGTTGCTTTGTTGTTTGCTGAAAGCTTCCATCAAGCTGAGCTGGCGAGAGCGATGCATGTTGAAAGGCACGTCTCATCAGTCGTCGCATCTTCATCCCGGTACAGGTCCCCATGACGACAGGGAATTCCGGAACGGGCAAAGACAGCAAGGACTTCTGATTGGATGATATTCGGATTACATCGCGAGTATAACGAAAGTCGGGCGCGGTTGGAAGTACAGTAAATGCCGACTGGATTCTATAGATTTCCCTTATATTTCGTGCTATGGGAGCTTTACTGAATAATAAATCTTATTTTGTAAACACCAGGTAACGTAAGTTTTTACCCATTTTACCGCGAAAAACACAGGGCGGAAAATAATATGGGCCGATTTTATTTTTTGGCTGTTGAAAAAGTTGCCGGTCTAACGTGAAAAGTTGCCGGGGAAAAAGACCGGCGACCGGCACCTAAATACATCAGTGACATATATATTTTATATTTTGTTCTGTGGTTTTTACCTAACTTTGAGAAATCTGAAAGGTAGGGGGGGATTTTTTCCAGGGGGAAAAAATCATAGGGGTGGGGGGGGGGAAATATTTCCAGGGGGGAATATTTCCTGGGGGAAGTTTTCCAGGGGGGAACATTTCCTACACTCATTTACTATATCAGGCCTCGAAATTTCAAAAATTTGCGTAACCCAAAAATAGTTCTGGGTCACGATGTTCACGTAACCTATTGTTCGGTTACGTAGGACTAGGTTGCGTAACCCATTGGTTACGTAAACAGGTTAGCCAAAATTTTTTCTGGAACTGAAGAAATTGTGTATTATATATTATTATATATATATTATTACAATAAAATACAAAATTGTTTTGAGAGTCCTTGAAACAGCAGCTGACGGCAATATTCTCAAACTGCGATGTAACATGAGCAACTTATTGGTCAGAAATTCAGCAAGAAGCACCCAGGCATGGAATAAAAGGGACGGTGTTGAAAAAAATAAAATGTGTAGAAAGTAAAACAAAAGCAGACAAAACTTTTCTAAAGTCATCGTGAAATGACCACTTCTGGAATGTTTTTATGTTCAGAGAGTCAATTTTCGCTTTTGAGCCGTTTTGCATATCGAACCTGCGGTCCGGAGGATCCGAGATGAGAAATTCGATTTCCATCCACTTCCGTGTGCGTTCTGTCCCGCGCTGTAGAATTGACCCACATTTGATTGGATGAATTCAGGATTTGTATGTTGGGAGTTGTGTCCCCTTGATATCGCATGCTTCCGTTTTTATGCGCCATCAGAATGTCAGTTTTTTTCATTTCGAACCTCCGTGTTTTTATTTCTTTCTGATGCAAAATCACACGTTCATGATACTAATTCCATAATAAAAACGTGTATAAACTCCGAAGCATGATTCGAAGATACCATAGAGGAGAAATATAGACCGGTAAGGCAACGATTGATGACTGCATGTCACTGGGCTGGTCGCCAGACATTTTCAATGGCACTCGTCATACCGTAGCGCAAGTTGATTTTTTACGTAACCGATTATTCGTTCTGCAGAATTTACAGCCACGTAACCGACACGTAACCGATCGTTTCGGTTACGCCAAATTTCGAGGGCTGTATATACTGCATAGATAAGTAAACATAATTTCAAGCACTAATGTCATACATCAATAGTTTCCAAGCACTAATTTAAATATATACAAATATAGACAACCGTAGCTAGCACAGTCATAAATAGACATAAATAAATCATTGGTATTTAATATGACACTGAATATTGTAACTCAAACGCCATGATGAGTAACAATGAACAATAGTAGGTGTGAGGATTTACGTATGATTTGTTTGGCTGACAACATCGAAGAACAGTTAAAAAAAACACAATAAGCAGGAATGACAACAAAGGATAACAAGAGCCCAAGGGGCTTCAATATACGCCCGTATATCTGGAATTACATTGATCCAAATTTCAAGGTTGTTTAATAGCCTTGATTCCAATTGGTAGCTAGCAATCCAGAGAAAGGTCTACAATTTTGTGCTTCTGAGAATGTAACATATATCACATCTTATATTGAATGATAAACTAAAATGGGCTTAAGTCTTGGTAACTAGTTGACCTTGAAGCAAGAGCCGAGAGCTCACATATCCCACACTGAAACCGATGAAGTTCATGGAGGACCCCTCTCCCCATTGAATTAGTAAATGTATGGTTTTTATGTCACAACAGTTTAACTAAATGTAGCTGTTTCAAACATGGGAGACGACTCCACAGGACATATACATGTAGGGGAGAGAACTCTGAATATTCCAACCTAACACATATAATCAGCTAAACTTGATTCAGTTTTGGGGGACTGTGACCTTGACCTTTGACAAATTGATCTCAAAATGTATGACTCCTCTTTGCCATGCGAGTAAGGTATACTCAAAGTTTGGTACCAATCATACCTTGAAACTAGACATATCACATGGACAGCAAGTATTAATGGATGAATGGACAGAACGCAACATCGCATTACACGACCTCGTCTTCGACAGGCATATGAAAATGTGACTTTTAATGATTTCTTGATTTTGGGGTAACAGTGACCTTGACATTTGACCCACATTTTGGTACATGTATGTAACACATCATGTCCCTCTAATTTATCTACTGGCAAAAAAAAAGTTATTTTTGATGATTTCCTGATTTTGGGGTCACAGTGACCTTGACATTTGACCTGACCTAAATTTTGGTACACGACACATCGTCTTCCCTCAATGTATCAATGGACTCCAAAAAATCAGATTTTTATGAATTTCATGATTTTGGGGGTCACAGCGACCTTGATGTTCGGCCTTGACCTACATTTTGGTACGTAAGACATCATGTCCCCGTAATGTATCTACTGATACAAAAAAATTTTTTTTTAAAGATTTCTTGATTCTGAGGTCACAGTGACCTTGACTATTGACCTTGACCTAAATTTTGGTACATGACAAACTGTCTCCCCATAATTTCTCGACGGAAACAAAAAAATCATGATTTTTTTACAATTTCACGATTTTGGGGTAACAGTGACCTTGACCTTTGACCTTGACCTACATTTTGGTATGTGACACATCGTGTCCCCCTAATGTATCTACTGACACAAAAAAAATGTTATTTTTAATAATTTCCTGATGTTGGGGTCACAGTGACCTTTGACCTTGACCTAATTTTGGGAATGCGACACTTCATTTTCCCCCTATTGAATCCACTCGCAAAAAATTTGTATGTTTTACAGGTTTCCTGATTTTTAGGTCACACTGACCTTTGACCTTGATTCTGGGGTCACAGTGACCTTGACTATTTCACCTGGATCTAAATTTTGGTACATGACAAAACGGCTCTCCATAATTTCTCAATGGACTCAAAAAATCATGATTTTTCACGATTTTGGGGTCACAGTGACCTTGACCTTTGACCTTGACCTACATTTTGGTAGGTGACACATCGTGTCCTCCGAATGTACCTACTGACACAAGAAAATGTTATTATTAATAATTTCCTGATTTTGGGGTCCGTGACCTTTGACCTTCGACCTATTTTTTGGTATGTGACACTTCATTTCCTCCCATTGAATCCACTCACAAAAATTAGAAATTATTAATGATTTCCTGATTTTTCAGTCACACTGACCTTTGACCTCTGACCTCGACCTACATTTGGGATGCAACAAATTGTTGCCCCCTAGGGCATCCACTCACCAAAAATTAGAACTGTAGATAGAAAACTGTCAATGATCAATGATTTCCTGATTTTAGGCAACTGTGACCTTTGACCTCGACCTCAACTTTGGTACGCTACACATCGTCTCCACCTACCATGTCCACTCACAAAAAATTGCAACTGTGGATAGAAAACGTTCACAGATATAGACCGGACACGAGCACTTCAGTGATTTCCTGTTTTTTAGGCCAGTGACCTTTGACCTCTGACCTCGACCTTCATTTTGGTACGCGACACATCGTCTCCCGTAGGGTATCCACTCACCAAAAATTGGAACTGTAGATAGGAAACTGTCCCAGATATAGACCGGACACGAGAACCGGACAGACGGACAGACGGACGGACGGACAGACGGACGGAAACCGCCATCACATAATACGTCCACCTTTTTGGCGGGCGTATAAAAATGGCACTGATTACATTATCAGGATTAGTGATCAGAGAAAACTAGTATTCATCACTGATTGGTTTTCTTAACTACAAAACATAGAATACCAGGATTAATGATTACAAAAAATAAATACTTCGTTTAGTCAAGCTTGAGATTAAGTTGTGTCATTTAAGTTGTTGAAGAGGTCATCATATGCATTTTGGTCATTGTTGGTTTCTTATTTGCATTTGATGCCAGTGTAAGATATAGGAGTTACTTTCCTTGTTAACTCACCCTCATTGCTTACCCTAATTTCAGTGAACAGTTGGAGGTGTGTTGTGACGTGTTAAAGGTACTGCTCACTGGACTGAGTCCATCTTCCATCTTTCATAATTTCCAGGATGAAATGCTGGGTGGATTGTCACATCGATTGAAACCGGTGCGACTGCTGGCTTTGTCTATGGTATGTGCCGTTCTGAGTTTTATATCCTTCAGCTTGGTCTACCTTGGCTACTGTCCAAAAAAAATATTTCCCCTTAACCTTACCTTGACCACTGATATATATTTTGTGATTAAAAAAGTTTGAATCCAAAATTTTTTCATCTCTCAACAAAGTTTATCCCAAACAAGAAGAGTAATATTCAATAAAGTAATATGAATTTTTGTGAATGTAACCCATACTACTAGTAGCCTCCTTTGACCTAAAGCAAGCGACACTAACATCAGACTGTCAGAGATGGAAATAAGGGTCGCTGATCAGCAATGACTGATCAAATTTGGACACTAATCAATCAAAATGCCATAGCGATAACATGGACAAAGTAATTTGCTGATCAAATTCAAAGCTTGTAATAATCACTGATCAAATTATTTCCCCTTATTTCAAACCCCGACTGTTTGAACTAACGTGATATTAACCTATAACTAACTATGGGAACCCATTAGTTTGTTAGAGCAAACAAAAAATATATTTTTATGGATAACCATGTGTCCGTTTTAAATTTGAAAATAAACCTGTTTCATGGATCTGTAGCCCAATTCGGAAAGGGTTTTATCTCCCTTGTTCCACTATTGGTGTGTTGGTGCAGAGAACTTCCGGTAAGTACCAAAGGTCTTCACAATTAGTTTTAGTAATAAAATGTTCTGTTTTTCTAGAAAATTAACTTCCTAATGTACACGAATACAGGATGTATCGGTTCATGTAGAAAATATTAACAGAATAGTTTTTCAAACAAATATTCTGGAATAGTTTATCAATATAGCCTATTATTCAAAATAATTGCGGGTGACTTTGGTAAATGTGATACCGAGGCGACTACTTTCTGGAAGCAGCTTTACATACCTTTAACCTCAAAGAGCGCCAGTTAATCAGGGGAGATTAGACATGTTCTGGAAAGGGCTATATTTGCGCTGATGTTTCTCAGTGGCTACTCTTTGTGTAGGCTATGTTTCCAGATGGAACTGATCATGGCATGGGTGTTTAGTTTTAAGAAAATTTCATATCGAAGTGGGAGGCGAGCATGTACATGTAGACTTTAGTAATTTTTAAACGTTAGGCAGAGAAAGTGTAAAGCACCTCAACACATGCCATGGCCCAAATTTAAGATTCTTACGGGGCAGAGAAGTTTCCTTCTACACAAAAAAACTGCATGTTGGCAACAACCATAAAAATTAGGCTGAATAAAATACATTTGGGGTCATTTTTTTTAGTGCTGCATCAACTCTCTTTATTGCCAACAGCGATTTTTTTTTTTTTTTTTTACCTAATTTTGTTTCAAAGTTTGCCAAAAATAATGTTCATTAGAGATTGAGTCAGTATCTTGTTGTATTTGAAGGAAATAGTATTGTTGAAGGGCTGACTGAAGTAACTCATAGAACAGGCAAATTGTAGGGAACTAATTAAATCGGTGTACCAGAAAAGATTTAGTATATTTGGTTTGTGCGAAAGAGAAAAAAAATAAGATAAGGTAACTTTTTGCAAAAAGTGTCTGTGAAGCTGGAGATTATTTCTATTCAGGCCACTGTTAATTAATTGTTTGTTTCTCGTAAACTCGCTTGTAAAAATACACATGCTGAGTGCGATAATTATTAATTATTAACTTGCATACCAGTTGTATACAAATATGAAGAAAATAAGCAAGTTGTACTCATGAAAATATAAATCCCTCATGGATTTTTAATTATTTGCCCTCAAAATGTAGATGAGGGCTGGTTACGGGAAACGAACCATTAATAACTATTAGCGGCCTCAGCTTTAGTGAAAATCTGGACTAGTTTCACCAAATAATATGAGAACTGATCTTGATACAAGTATCGACAATACATGTGTAACATCTATCTTGTTTGTATCAGGTACTTCGATCTGCGGAGGATTGTACTGAGGATGTGTCGCACAGCGAGGATCTCCTCTTGTCCACAGTACAGCTGTTAAGTGACACACACCTGGATGTCGCCAAACAGGCCAACCTCACTCTTCTCCAAATAGGTATGAATGTCAGCCTTGCAGCCTTTTTTAATCACACCCCTAGAAATTAACTGAGGAGTGTGAAAAACAACACTCGCCAAATGTAAGCCTCCAGCCTTTTTTAATCACACTCCTAGAAATTAGCTGAGGAGTGTGAAAAACAACAGGAATCCCAAAGTATTTTCATAGAGTGTCAACCGCCAAATAGGGTTATCTCCCCTTATGCCATGTTGATCGAGCCTGCCTTAGTCACTTACCGAGGGTGAAAAAATGCCCTGGCATTCTCTGCAAAGTGGGTGTTCACCAAGCTATGTAGCCTTTGAAGGAGACCAAAAGTGCGAGATTATCCGAACTGCTCTGTATCGCAACAACTTGTATTAGAAACTTCTGTGAATTTGCGGGATTCGGCAGACCAAAGAAAACAAACAATCAGTTAATAATTAAATCACTGATCTCCTCTTTACAAGCACAACTACGCTAACGGTCACTTGTTTGAAAACAAGTCAGCAACGTTTGTTTTTCTGCACATTCCCATCTGAAAAATTAAATATCTTAGTATTTAGTGTCTTGACTGTTTGGCTGGTTTTAGGTTTTGTGAAATGTTTTAGTATAGGCTATATGTAAAGTGAATGAAGGCAGGGTAGATCGACCCTGTTTGGAGGTTGATACAGTGCAAGTCCCACAAATCATTGCAAAGGGGGGAACTGGCAGGAACAGGATTGGTCACATTTAGCTAGACCGTAATATTTTGGTGCAACTGACTCAAATTGGATACATGTATACATCGAAACCTGTGAATACTGACACTCGGGTAAACTGACCAACCTCTAAATACTGACATTATCCATGGTCCCAATACAATACATGTACAAAAGAACCCTGTCAAAACCAATGCTATAATCTGGTCCCAAGCATGGTCGCAGGTGGTTGGGTGGGCACGGGTTCCTGTTGCTTCAATGCATTTTGCTGAAAAGCAACAGGAACTTGATAATGTGATGTCTAGCAATGTAATATCACTTGTCTTTATTGCACCATGTAAGCGCCCTGTCTGTGTGTTTTGTGTGCTGTCCTCGGTGTTTTATAGGGTGGATTTCTTCTTTGAGGTAGCATGCAGGAACACAACTTGACTGGATGATGCTTAGTTGGTTCGGCGCGATATACATGTAGCTGAAATACTGTTGAAAGCGACGTTAAATTCGATTCATTCACCCAAGCATGGTCAGTATACACAGGTTTCACTATGAAGGAGCCTACTAATTCATGAAATTCTCCATCCATAGGTGCACACAAAGAGGCTGTGTATGCTATATACCAAGGTGCGGTGTTCAACAAACTACAGCAAATCTTGCAGAAGGATGACATCTGTAGATACCGTGTTCTCCAGGTTGGTGCAAGTTATCTCCACGTTCATACTACACAATCAGATTTATGGTATTGAATTTCTGAAAATTCAATCGCACGAAGGAAAAATTTTCCTTCAGTGACAGGAGGTTGACAAAATAGCTCCAAAATCATGCAGATAGTCCAATTTGGAGTGTTTGGAGACTTCAAGCACCAAATGGAAGAAAATAGGCTTTTAACACGAGGGACCCTATTCAGGTCATTGACTAGATTCTGAGTGTTTATATTCTAGACCGAGACTCCATCTTCATTTTATCAAGCGAATTTCTATGTTCCCACTTCGATTTTCCCTTGATATATCTGGCCCCCTTCAATGTTCAAAGAACTTATAAATAGACACGAGAAATCAGTGGCCTCAAAAAGATTTGAAATTTGAAATGGGTCACACAAGAGAGCATTATTGATTGGCTGACCTAATTAGTGGGCACCCAGAGTTAGATACAGGGTCTCACAGCGTCCTTAAAAAGGACACAACTGTAAAATCAAATGACCATTTTTCCACAAAATCAAATGACTTTTTTTAGAAAATTCATAGATTAAATTAAATATCAGGGGCAAGAGGCACAGTAGTTTGTGTAAAACACTCAAAGAACACAAACTGACAATGTTTTGGCATGTTCAACACCATTTGAGTGATATTAGCCATTTTGCAAAATTAGTTTTTTCAAATAACGACAAAGCTATCTTCAAACGAGGACTTTGGCGAAAATCCTGCACGCAGCACCATATTAGGAGGAACGACCCCGCAAATAGAGGATGATGTCACTCTACTCTCAATCGCTGTGTACATTCTGATTGATTCATCTCTCGTTTGTAGGTGAAATCTACACTTCAGATTTTGACACCTGAAGGGGGTCAGATAAATCAAGGTGGGTTCGATGTGTAAACGTAGAAATTGACTGGATAAAATGAAGATGCGAGACTCTGACTCTCCGGGATTCTGTCCTGATTCTGGCCAGTGTGTGTCTAGTCGGCGTTCTCTACATCTTTCACATTTCATTCTTTTAAACCACCTTCCAATCCTTCTCAAATCGGAGAGTTAGTCCAAGGGAACTAACTGTTTGGAACATTTGTTCGTGATCCTCAGAACAGGGCTCCATTTGTCAACTCAAGAACCTGTACAATGCTGTATAGGGTGGATGGAGGATATCTGGTTCCATGTTGCTTCAAATATTTTTCATCGAAGCAGCAGGAACACAACTTGGCTGGGTGGCACTTAGTTGGTTTGTTGCGATATGATTGAAATAATGTTGAAAGGGACGTTAAATCCTATTCACGCCTTGTTTTACCGACAGAGCCATGTTGAAATAGCTCGTCGGGTTGAGCAGCCAAAAATGGGCCATGATATGGGTGGTTGGGGTCATAAGAAGTTGCATTTATCCCCACCCCATGTCTTTTTTCTGGTACTACACTTTCTGCGTTTTAATCAATACATGTATATTTATCATGGCCGATTATAACACCCATCGCCATGCTTTCTTGTTTCAGTTGGTAGTGGACATCAGTAAGTTATCTCCCCTTGGTTTGGAGCGTAGCTCACAGTCGGGCCTGCTGACTCAACTGATTAACGACATGTATAAAGATGATGTACTGGTCCAGCTGAATTGTTTAGATGTCCTGACAGACTTGGCATCCGTTCAACATGGACTTCTCTACCTCGACCAACAGGGCATTGTGGGTAAATTGGAGAGCATGATGGGAAAAGTGGAGGATGATCCAACGATGAGCTTTCTCTTACCAGGTAACAGAAGGTTTGAACAGTTTTTCGCTTTTACCAGTGGAAAACGTGAAAAAAACCCAACAAATAAATAAATAAAAGGCATTCACAGAAAGCCAACCTCTCCAGAGACTCCCTCCAGATACATGTCTGCAAGTCTCAACATTCAAAGCCCAGGACCCATGATTGCTGCCTGAAGTATGAACTAACAAACGGATAGAACAAAGACAATACCCTCCCTACTGCTACGGGGGCAAGGATACTGTACATGTAAATACCTTCAGTATTAATTTACCAGACACTACCTTCCATGGTTAGCATTCTTCTGTGAATGTTTGTTAGTGAATATAGAAAAGAGATAGCGATGAAAACCTTGCATCCATAACAATGGATACATGTAGTCTCGGCATGTAGTAATTTCTGTTGCATGGGAAGGTAATTACATATAGGACGATACTAAACATGTAGGTTTTTTTCTATAAATGGTTTTATCATGTCCAGATTTCCACGGTAAACTGTTACAAAGGATATACATTTTGTAATTTCATGGATTGTTTGATGTTCCAGGTTTGATCAAGTTTTTCGGGAACGTGGCTCGAATTCATCCCAAGGAAGTATTCGAGAAATACCCCTCCTTCATTACCCTGGTCTTCCGACTGTTGTCTAGCAACGACATCACTCATAGAAGTGTTGCCGTGGAAACGCTTGGTTTTGTTGGAGGACCGATGGAAGGCAAACAAGCTTTGGAAAAATTAGGTAATATTACTCAATTTTTTTCCCATATTCAGACTAATGTTAGCAGTATTTTTTAATTTCAGCTCAGCATGTTAGGCAGTCAAGTCTGCTTGTGTTCCATGAGCGCCAGTAATGTTTTAAGTTAACCCTACCAAGCTTGGGGGCAAAATGACCCCCCTACCAAACTTTCTGCGCTATCTCCAGAACAACAAAAAAATGAGAGCTGACACTCCGTGACTTTATAGTTTATCATATTTGGGTCATTTTGAGCCTATTTGCATAACCCCCCAGGTAGAGGATAATGGGTAAATTCAAGATGGCAGCCACCTGGGGTACCAGAAAAATGATGTTTTCGTCATATTTCTTCAAAACTTCTGCTTTTTCACGATGAAAAGTCGGCAAAAACTATTTTATGTCACATCACATTAATATTTACTAATTTATCACGCAGTTTTTGTGGAGGAATTGCATAAGTAAATTTTTTTTAAAAATCAGACCGAAAAATCGACCAAAAAATGCTGTAATGTCACTTTGACGTCATCAAGGCGACCATCTTGGACTTTTTTACATTTTCTGGTAGAGCTTGGCCCAAGGGTATAGTGTGGTAAGTTTCAGCTCCCTAGCTCAAGGGGTAAGACAAATAATTAAGCGGGGGGGGGGGGCGCGAAATAGCCCCTCCCCAGGCCTGGACAGGTCCCAAAAAGCCCAGGCCAGATAGGGTTAAACTTGGTTCAGAAATTCAGACCAGTAACTTGTGTCTGTAAAATTTGCAAGAGTTGTTGATCACTCTCCTAGATTTTGTATTGTGAGAGCGATTCACTCTTGTCAGTGTTACTCTCCATTACTTCATTTATTTTCCGGGAGAGTGATCAATAACTCTCCTGGGGGAAGGTTAGGTGAGTGATGGAGAGGGAAAATGATTACTCCCCTTAAACCGAGAGACCGACAGACCTACTTGTTATTAGGAAATCATGTTGAAAATAAATACTATTGGAAGAGCCATGAATAAATCCCCTAAACTGAAACAGATTGGTGAATGTTTTGGGTAGGTCATCAGACTTGATCCCAAATTTGGTGATTTCATTTTTATAGATTGATTGAATTGATTGTGTGATTGAGAAAATTTAATTTTACTTTTTAGCACAATGTCATTTCTTTTTGAAGATTGAATAATATCATTCTGATGTGTAGATGTATCAGAGTTATCAATGTAGGAATTGCGATGCAATCTGCGTTTTGCACATTATTGGGGGAACAAAGGATAGTCTGCCTGTGATTTCAGCTGATAATATTTTCATGTAATATTTTGCCAAATTATACATTACTCTAGAAGCATAATGATTTTTGTGAATACTTGGAAAATATAGTACATCTGTATAAAAATTGTCAGTTATCAATGGTTCAAAATAATCTCCCAGGTTAAAAGATGGCGGAGCAGAATGAAACTATACGAACCAGCAGCAGATCAGCCAAAGCCACGGGTCACTGCTACGCAGGCCCTTGTGTTCTTCTTTCAATAATGTACAAACTTTTTAACCATGAAATATGTCAGTTTGAGGATTAGAATTAAGTTCTTGATTGAATTTTGCATCTGACTTCTGATGTGGGAAAACAAGACTTCTATGAATCCTGTATACATGTATTATGTCAATCAAGTTTGGTAAAGTCATATAGAAATAGACACGAGATATCATTGTCCTAGAATCCATTTAAATTTGAAATATGTCATATCGATTGTCTTACATTGTACCTGAACATGTAAAAAGTGAGCCTCCCCTGCTGCTGAATAAGGAGGAATGCATACCCATACCGCTATTTTAGGAGAGCAGCTAGTCTGAAGTGTAAGCATGAAGCATGGACAAGGATGCGTTTACCAGTATAGGGTCAACCCCTACCTAAGGCCTTCTCATCAAGTGTTTTCTTAATGAATATCTGATAATTCCGGTAGTGAACTGAATATTTTTGATGAAAATATATCCATATAATGCCGGTTCAAATCCTGGGATAGTTGGATTCTATACAATACACAAAACATAAATTCCTGAAATTCCACTTTTAGCTAAAAAGTGACCATGCGAGAATTCTGGCAAAAATTGTATTTTTATTTCCATTTTCTCACAGAGAATCTTTGCAGCTACTGACCGAACTATGCATTTAAGAATTTCATAAGCAGTATAAACATTGATTTGCAGAAGTTATTCACAATATTATGTTTTCTGTCGAACTGTGAGATTTTTAAATGAGCGAAAGTTTTAAAATATCTTAAAATTAAGTTTTATTATTTGATGCATCTTTTCATGTTACTGGCAGAGTTAGATACAGGGTCTCACAGCGTCCTTAAAAAGGACACAACTATAAAATCAAATGACCATTTTTCCACAAAATCAAATGACTTTATTTTAGAAAACTCACAGATTAAAGTGAATATCAGGGTCAAAAGGCACAGTAGTTTGTGTAAAACACTCAAAGAACACAAACTGACAATGTTTTGGCATGTTCAACACCATTTGAGTGATATTAGCCATTTTGCAAAATTAGTTTTTTCAAATAACGAGAAAGCTATTTTCAAACAAGGACTTTGGCGAAAATTCTGCATCTAACCCTGCCTGACTAATTATTGGTCGCAAGTTTTCAAAGGAAATACACCTGGAAAGTAGCAAAATTTGCATGTCTTTGAAGTTTTTTTGAAATGCATTAATTGATGCAAAACCCTGAATGTAAACTCGTCAATGTTTAAATTTGGGTTTTTTCAGAGATGCGAATAGATGTGTCATATTCCAAATATCAGTTTATCATTAAAAGTGCATTCGATCGTGATAATATCAGATATTGATATACAGAATTGTGGAGGTTGACACCAAGCTGTTTAACGTCATTTTACCATATATGGTTACACTGTGTTGTTGAATTCTTCAGGTCATACAATGGACAATGCTCTGAGGCAGTTGGGAGTGATCATTAAGGATGCTCCATCTGAACTCCGAGTGAAGGCTCTCAACACCTTCGCTTCTTTGATCCAATTAGACGTAAGTTTGTCATCTTGTCTTTTTCCATTACACACCAAATATACACATCAGAGTTTCTTGTTGATAGTACAGCATTTGTGAACGCAGCTGGATGGAACCATAGAGGTAACTACCTGTTCTCTATAATGCTACCAGAGCTGACCATCTGTGACTGTGCACAGGGGCTCATTACTGTTGTTAATTGGTTAATTATGTTGATTGGGAGAGTGGGGTCGAGGTCGTGCGGACAAGTCGGTTGCCAACCATGCTCTCAAAAATTGAATCTCAAACAGAACAACAAATGGTTAAATTGCTCATATCTGCCCTCTTCTTGCGGATAAATTCTAACCGATACTTCCAGATTGACCGTAACCTGGATAAAACGTCCAAGGAAAGTGTGAAGAATGGGCGAGATCACTGCCAGCTGGGTTAGCCAGCTGGAGCCAACTCACAGCTGATTTGAGACCCACAGATACTCGTTACATGTACCATTGAAAATTAGGTTGATTGGGGGGGTGGACAATCGAGGGAGTAAAGAAAAGAGAAAAGTACATGTGAGTCTTAATCAGCTGCGAACTGGCTTCTGGCGAACCAGTTGTCTCGCTAGTTCTCAGGCAATTTGGAAATATCGGTTAGAATTTGTCGGAGAAATGCACTTACATGTATCTGCTCAAAGAGGCCAGACCTGAAAAACCTAAAGTAAGATATATATATGCAATTTAACCATTTGTTGATCTGTTTGAGATGATTATTGAGAAAAGGGTTTATAAAACCAGAGTTTTGGGGGCCTGGTTGGCGACTGCACTGACTTTAGTGTCCGCCCTTCTCCTTTTCTTCATGATCACGAACCCCCACCCAAATCAACATAATTAACCAAATTAACAGCGGTAACAAGCCCCTGTGGTTCTGTGTTGCCTGTCTGGTAATGCTATGGTAGCGTTAGACTGAATACAATTTCTAACATATTTTTGGCAAAACTTTGAGAGAAGAATAAATTGTAAAATATAATAAAAATTTATTTTATTCAGCCTACAGCACCTTATTGAAAGACCACCGGTCTTGAGAGGCCAATTTTTCTTTTTCTCCAGGGTGGTATCCTTACCCCTGTTTCACTCTACCTGTTTGTCTGTTGCAGTTCTTTATTTCATGTGATTCTGAGGATGTCCACTGGTGGTTTTTGGCTTTGGCAGCCATTTTGCCTGTTTTTCCTATTGGGTTATCTCCCTTTCCTAGGTTAAGAGATAGGGATTTCCTTTCGAAGCCTTCTATCCGCGAATTTTGCACAGCAACAGACATCCAATTTGATAAATTTTGATAGACACTGATTAACTGCAAACAGTTACATGTAGAATATAAGAAAAAGTTAAATACTATTTATATGAATTTTTCATGAATATGCTTCAAAACTAGGGCTATCCCTATGTTTTCTAGGTTATCAAATTGAGCATGGGTGGGTCCACTTGACGTTGCCAGGGGCAGATACAGCTTTTTAATTTGGGCGCCTTTTGAGAATTTTTTTTTGGACAGGCAATTTACATCTTGATTTCACGCTTCATTTTTGAAGTGACAAACGCAAACATGAGTAAACCATCTCAAAATTAAATACAAAACCTAAATTTGCTGCATAATAAACTAAAATACCTGGGTTTTTTCGTTGTAATTTGGGCGTTTTTCCTTTCTTAATTTGGGCGTTCTTAGACCTCGTTTATTTTGGGCGCCTTATACAGGTATAAAATAAGGCCTGTATCTGCCCCTGGTTGCCCACAGCTAAAAAATTCACACCAGCCTATATTTTTTCCTCTGTTTTTCCTCATATTACACAATTATGAATGCAACAACACACATTATTCAAAAAGTTAATTACTTTGATCTACCACCAGTGGACATCCTTAATTTTGTTTTCATGTGTGACTGGTATCAAGCATTTCCTTTGTCATTATTTTCACAGGTTGCAGATCAGGCAACAGAGTTACTCGCCCTTACTGAGTCTTGGTTCCAGAAGGTGGCGCCTAAACCATTTGACCTGTTCATGTCTATCAGCAGGCAACCATTCCCGGAGATGAGATGTGCAGTGCACCGGATTTATAGGTCGGTGGCGCTTCAAGAGTGGGGACAGAAATTAATGAACATTTACCCCGGGTTTAATGAGTACATCTTGGATCGTAACACGGAACTGGAAAAGGAAGGGAAGGAAGCCAAGTTTGAAATCATTCGAATGCTCATCGAGTCGCCCACCACGGGAGAGGTGTTCGGGAAACCATTCTGGGTCAAGTTGAAAGAGTATTATGGACAGGGACCATTCTACGTGAAAGCGCAGGCAGAGGTGGCTATTGAGGGGAGCAACTGAAAAATGACGTTACATGAAACTTTGGGCGGAATTGACCAAGCATAGAGTTACTGCCCTTGATTTTGTCCACCATGCAGTGTTATGCTTCATTTGATGAAATAATGTGTGAGAAAGAAAAGGTTTCAAATTGTCCTCCTCTTTTGAGCCAACTGGGCCTGTGAGAAGCACTTAGAAGTGGGTCAAGTTTCATGCCCCCATCACCACCCAATGAGAATGCTCAATAGTGTTATATGTTTCAGTACTAGCCAATCATGGGCTGTGTTTCAACATTGACAATTTCTTCAAATTGGAAACTTCAATAAAACAATCTCTCTCTTTTTGACTGAAAGGTAATCTTTCTTCCTGTGGCAGTGACTTCTATTCCCATGATGTTTTCATCTTCTCATTAAATGTAAATGACAGATTGCTAAAATCGGCACAACTTGTCTGTAATGACAGACATATTTCTACGCAACCACCTCACTGGGGTATGACCTGGTCATGGGGAATGGCCAAACTTCTAAGTGAACAAAAATTGTTCCGGAGAGTATACTGAGAAATATGCAACACAAACTTGACAAAAGACAATTACAAGTTAATGGTACGGTACCTTCATGTGAAAAACTATATAGTATATATTTTTGTGATAAATCAAACATGATGCCAAATGTTACTCGCTGCTGTACTTCAAATAAATGATACAGTAATTCCCCTAATAATTCAATCACAGGAAGTTCACTTTTCAACTCTGTTATTCAAACACAGAGAAAAAGTAGCGTTCCCATCCTTCATTCAAATTGAATAAGAGTCATATAAGGACAAAATGGGACACTTTGTAGCTGGTGCCATGAAGAATATTTCCAGATATAAGCCATTTTTGCTGCACTTCCGGTGATCCAATTATTAGGGGAATTACATGATGTTATTTCGTTACTGTACTTTCGAGTGTCTGCATGGTCAGTTGTTCCTTGGTGAAGGAAGGATTCAGATGTACAAATAAACATGAATCATGTTATCTCTCACATTTTTCGTTGATTTGCCAGGACCACAAGTTATGGATAAAAATTCGAAACACCAGGAGTGGGGGACAACATCACCCCAGTTTGGCACTCGACAAGTGCCAACCGAATTACTTTATATGGTTGAAGTATCTTCCGTTGAGTTCACCCCACTCCCACCACTTTCGGCAACGCTCTGCAGTTCCTGAACATGTCAGTGTCCACTAAAAAACTAGAGCCTTGGGCACTGAAACGGGGCTATTTAAATGTAAACTAGACTTTTGGAATAATTCCACTAGCTCTTTCATGTACAGTCCCATGGTGAAGAGCCACACAATTTGTACAGTCTCACACATTTCTCTCAACAAGGATCTCAGCTGAATTAGTGTGATAGTACATATATATATTTAAAAAAATAACCTAACGATGGGACAGATAATTATTACTAGTATGAAACCAACTTAATGTAAGAATAAATACTGTCTTCTCTGCATGTTACCAATATTTGTAAAATATTTTACTTTTTTCAGATTATAGAAAACATATCCTTCAGCAGTAGGCCTAAATGGCAAAAAGAAAGTCAGTATTGAGATACAATGTAAAATCCTCATGGTTACTTTTAGATGCACTGGAGCTATGCTGGGATGCATCCTCTCATGTCATCATATTATATACATGTACCTCCTCCTGTCAGTACACCCCCAGTTTGGAAGGTTACAAATTCTGACAACAGTAGAATGACAATTAAATTGTGCAGACTGGTACATGTAGATCACTTCTATTTAAACATGATGACTTATCAATTGACCCTATCAATTGACCCTGTCCAGCCAAGTGAACCAAGCCATTGACCTAGGTCATGTCTGTGTCTAAATGGTATAGAGGGTCTGGTGGAGGGGATGTTTGTAAGTCCCCAAGTTTCATACCGTGAATACAACTTCTGCAATAATGGGAGCCTAGAAAATTAGGATTTTTTCCAACATGGCAAACATATGATAAGTATGCCTTAAACTATTTTCTTCTGCATATATTAAGTGTACTGGATATACATGTAGTTTTTATCAGCCAGTGATTCATAACATCCTCTCAGCAAATCTCTCTAAGTCAGTCCCTGAGTGGTATCCATATTGTATTCATGCTCTAAAACAGAAAAATCCTGTGAAAATGACATCTGAACATACATAGGAATATCAGAAAATATTTAAGTTCACTAATGTACAGGCCTTGTTTTTCATCAGAATTCATGGGAATCCAAATAGATTCTCGCAACACAGCTCCACAGGAATCCACGGGAATCCAGTGCTATCATTTCTATACAGCTTGATAAAATTTTACAGGAATCTGCTGCATTCCTGCAAATTATTTTGCAGGAGTGCTGACAGGAATCGGAGTCCCGTGGAAAAACAAGCCCTGAATGTAAACCTGGTGGTACAAAATCTAGCCAAAATAGTTGACCAAACTATCTCTGCAGTCACATGGCAGTAGCTGAATAACTTGAGTACTCTTTTCTTCTGCTCAAAGCCTAAAGCAGTTCAATAAACAACCAGTCACTCTGACAACGGTACTACTTGTGCTCAAGTTTTTTCTCTACAT